>JASDQU010106599.1:48547-63315 GCA_032191745.1 Picea mariana | reverse complement strand
TGGAAACTTATCCAGGAAGAGTAAATGATAATGAGGAGACATTTAGAAGGACACTCAAATTGTTTCAATATCAGACAAAGGTTCAAGAAAGCCACAATAAAAATGAAAATGTGTGGGGGGAGAAAAACCCTGAAGCCCAACTTTAAATCCCAGTTTGATACATAGCCAAATTTCACATAAATTTTCCTTTCAGATAGAAATGAACCAGTGAATTTAAAAACAGGATTGATCCGGATTTTATGAGCAGAACGAAATGAATACAGATTATTAAAATATTCTTAACACAAAATAACATAGATACAATAAAACTGGTTTTCTATTCAATAAGGAAATAAGATGAAACTGTAAAATGCAGTGGAAAACAAGCTTACTGGAATGGTGGCAGCTTATCTCTGAGAAGAGATGTGATAGTTGCGCTCATTCACAGGAATATGATTACAATGAGGTTCTAAAGGCCTTTTTACAATAAACAGGAATGTCAAAAACCCTAGACATCCAAACACCTAACCCTAGTAGATGAAGCGCCAAAAGTCATGTGGGCCCCATTTGGGTAAGTTAGTACATCAACTTCCCGAGGTCATAACTTTTGCATATGATATATGTTTTAGGTGCACAATAGTCCGTTGGAAAGTTCTATCCAAGGACTACACATTATGTTGCTATCTATCAAAGGTCATTTTCGACTATGGCGAACCCTAAAAACGTTTTTTAGGGCCTCAAAACGACCCCGCAAGTCAGGGACCTGAAAACTAGGAAAACAAACTACCAAACTCGAAAAATGCCAAAATAAACCAGTTGGAATAGGTGGGAGGCCACCGAAATCCATTTGGATCAATCCTCCCCCCTTAGGAAACAATGATCTCCATTGCATTGAGTTCCCCCATCAGATGATGAAATTTCTGTTGAATTTGGCCCCGGGTGAGCCACTTGCCTTGGTGTAGGAGATGCCCTGCTTTGACAACTCGATAAAGTTGGATCCTTTGTTGTTGGGCACCTTGATCTATGTGTCCACAATCTTATCACTGGATTCCTGTTGCATGCAGTCAAAGTTTGGCTATGTTGGTGTCGAATTCTCTGTTATCTTTGAGGTGTCTAATAATGGTGGGAAATATGGCCGAGGAGAGCCACGTTGAATATTGGGTGTAGGCCAAGGAAAGGAGGAATGTTGAGCACAAACACATTGTCACCCACAACCTTGGTGATGGTGTATGACCCATACTGGAGTGGGAGAAGCTTATGATGGGGCCCTGTAAGGCATTCTTTCTACAAGTGTAACCAAACTTTGTCGCCCACCTAAAACTTATGTGGAACCCGATGTTGATCATGGTGTTGCTTGTACTTGGCATTGGACTTCTATAAAATATTCTGAACTTGTTGGCAGATGTGTTGGATCCGCTCAATGAACCGGGTGGCTTTATCAACTTCTGTGGGAGTAGGGGATGAGTCGGTTGAGGTGGTCGCCAGGGGTAGTGCAACATCCATGGGGCCCAATGGTTAGAATCCCAACCCCACTTGAAAGGGGTTGTGGCTAGTTGAGCTATGCAGGGCTCGATTGTAGCTATGTTGGACATAGGGAAGACTCTCATCCCATGTGTGGGGGTTCTTAGAATTGTACATGCGCAGGATATGTATGATCATCCGATTGACAACCGCAGTTTGGCCATCTTTCTGGGGGTGGAAGGCAGTGGATTTGGTGAGCTTGTATCCAACAGTGACCAGAGGCTCGACTAGAATGTGCTGAGGAACTGACTTTCCTGATCTGAGAAAATGGTTTTTGGGATCCCAAAGTGTACCCAGGTGCATTCAAAGAAGAGCTTGGTAGTGGCCTCTGAGGTGATGCTCTTCTTGCAGGCGGCCAGAATCGCCATCTTGGAAAAGCCATCAAAAACCAAAAAAAAATAGTCATTGCCCCTCTTGGTGGATGAGAGGCCTGACATGTAGTCCATTGAGATGGATTCCCACAACTTGTTAGGAGTAGGAAGAGGTGTGTACAAGCCCTTTTTATTAGTGGTTGGTTTGGCAATAGTGCAGGCAGTGCAGGACCTGATATACTTGCTGACATCCTGTTGAAGTTTTGGCCAGTAGAAATGTTTCTACAACACTATCACTATCTTTTTGATGCCAAAGTGTCCTTCCACCTGACTATAGTGAGAATCCCAAATCATCTTCACGTGCTCACTTGATGGAACACAGAGATGGCCCAGACGACAAAACAACTCGTCTTGAAGATGGAAATTAGCGACCACTGAGTTTTCTCCCAAAATTTGGTAGGTGGTGGAGAAGTCAGGGTCTATCTCATAGAGGTGGGGCCATCCAGAGGTCTCATGGCCGCAAGATTCTAGCACCGTGGTGAGTGTCGTGACTAGAGGTCAACTGAGGCAATCAACAACTCGATTGGTACTTCCTGTTTTATACTTGATGTTGAGGTGGAACTGTTGTAAGTATGTAGACCGCTTCTGATGGCGGTCATTCTACAATTAACCTTGGGTCTACATGAACTATAGTGGCTTGTGATTAGTGTGGATGACTGTCTCCTTCCCCAGAATGTAATGTCTCCACTGGAAGTAGGATTTCACAATGGAGTACATTTCTTTTTCGTAAGTAGGGTACTTACAGACAACATCTGATAGTGTCTCACTATGATATGCCACAGGGTGGCTGTTTTGAGTGAGAACGGTGCCCACAACATAGTCTGAAGCATATGTCTCAATCTCAAAGAGATGATGCACGTACGATAATGAAAGTACTGGGGATGAGAAAAAACGCTACTTCAATTCATCGAAGCCTTGTTGTTGGGACATGCCCCAAACAGATTTTTCCTTACCGCCACCCCTGGTTACTTGGCTAAGGGCCCATGCAATATGAGAGAATCCCAACATGAACCTGCGATAGAAATTTGTGAGGCCCAAGAAGCTCTGAAGCTCAATGAGTGTGGTTGGGGCTAGCCAGTCACGGATGACCTAGATCTTGGCTAGATGCACATGCACACCATACTGATCAACGATGTAGCCTAAGTAATGGACCCTGTCCATGCTGAAGGAGCATTTTTCCAAGTTCGCATATAGTTTGTGTTGTCGCAGGGTGTGCAAAACCTGTTGAATATTCTGCAAGTGTTCCACCCAAGTCTTGTTGTAGATGAGGATGTCATCCAGATACACCACTACAAAAGTACTGGTGAAAGGTCACAGGATATTTTCCATCATCCTCATAAAATTTGTTGGAGCATTTGTCAAACCAAAGGGCATGACCAACCATTCAAAAAGAACTTCTTTTAACTTGAAGGAGGTCTTCCATACATCTATATGTTCTATTGGGACCTGGTGGTAGCTAGACTTCAGATCAATCTTACTGAAGTATTTGGCTCCTGTGAGCTGATCAAGGAGGTCTTCGATTCAAGGAATTGGGTACCGGTTCTGGATTGTGATTTTATTCATTGCTCGGTAATCAATGCAGATTCGCCAGGTCCCATATTTCTTCTGCACCGGTATGATTGGGCTCCCACAAGGCGATGAACTAGGATAGATGTGCCCCTTGTGGAGTAGTTCTTGGATTTTCCTCTTGATCTCCTTGTTTTCTAATAGAGAGCGACAATAGATCGACCCATTGGGTAGCAGTGCGCTTGGGGTCAGATCGATGGGATACTTGACCTGGTAGTGCAGAGGTACCCCAGAAGGAGAGGAGAAGATATCTGAGTATTCTTCCATGACCTTATCCACTTGCTTCTGTTGTGTGGAGAGATCGATCACGGAGGCCCTAGATGTGGCTGTGATCTTACGCTTACTCTGAGAGCGAATCAAGAAGAAGAAAAATTTCCCGGTCTGAAAGCTTTGAGAGATTTCACCATCGTGTAGGCTTTATTTTCCAGTATGTCATATCTGGTTTTGGTGTCTCTGAGACTTTTCCTGAAAAAGGCTATCGGTTGTTCAAAACCTTCTTTGTTCTTTTGCAGGAGTACAGTTGCGATAGTATGCTCGGATACGAAAGAGAATATTTGGAATTCTTTAGTATAGTCGGGACTAGCCAATACTAGAGCTTCACTTTTAGATTTTTTAACTCGTTTGAACGAAGCTCTAGCCTCAGTAGTCCATTTAATTTCACTATCTTTCTTCAGCATATCTGTGATCAATTTGACAATTTCAGCAAAGTTAGGGATAAGTCTTCTTAAAAAGTTTATTTTCCCTAAAAAGGACTGGATTTCTTTTTTATTTCTAGGAATGTTTATGGTATCAATAGCCTCAATTCGTTTGGTATCTACCTTAATTTTGTCTTTCGAAACTATATGACCCAGAAGTTTTCCTTCTTGCATAGAAAAATGGGACCTTTTAGGGTTAAGAGACAAACCAAATTTCCTACATTTCTCAAAGGTTTGTTTGAGATGGACCAGATGTTCTGCATTAGAATTCGAGAAGATTGTTAGATCATCTAAGTATATAATGACAAACTTATCTCTCTCACCGATGAACACTATATCCATTGCTCTTTGGAAAGTGGCATCTGCGTTCATTAAACCAAATGACATTTTATCATACATGAAAGTTCCCCACGGAGTAGTAAATGCAGTATTTTCGTTATCATCTTCATGAATGGAAATTTGGTTATAATCTGAGAATCCATCAATCATCGACATTATGTTAGATCCCACTACTTTTTCCAAGACATGATCCATTTTTGGAAGTAGGTAGTTATCCTTCAATGATGACCGATTTAAATTTCTGAAGTCCATGCAAAGTCTGATTTCTCCATTTTTCTTCCTAACGGGTACCAAATTTTCTACCCATTCAAAATATCTAAGCGGAATAATGATATTTGCGTCAAGGATCTTCTTGACCTCTCTTTATATTATAGGTAAGAGAATAGGGTTTATCTGTCTCAACTGTTGTCTAAAAGGTTTGATACCATGTTTCAAAGGAATCTTGTGTTCTATTACAGAGGTATCATAAGTCTTCAAATCATCATATGACCAAGCAAATACATCTTTAAATTTTTTAAGCAATTCAACATATTTACTTTTTACCTGAGCTGAAAGGTATTTAGATAGCTTTACTATCTTAGGTTCTTCTTTAGTCCCTATGTCACAGTCTTCCACTTCCTCGGGCTGAGGTTGTAGGGTAGACTTCAAGGGCATGTTGTCTTTGTCAAACAATATTTCTAATGGTATCAGACCTCTGGGTATCTAATTATTCTTAAGTACCAGCATCCGATGATTTGCGATCTTATCTTGGAAATTTTTAGGATCTTCATCTTCTTGCATGATCTAGATAAGATCGTTTTCATTTTATTGGTCTATATGAGTCTCGGAGAATTCATCAACCATTTCTAAAAATTGTTTAATCTGCTCATTGCCTTCAAAAACCTGCCAGTGTTTTACATTATTTGGGATTGATGATCTATGTCTCAATTCTATATGATACTTTAGTTTTAAGACAGTAGGAGGCACAAACGTTGCAGCTGCTTTGGCCAAGCAGTCTGCCTGTTGATTTTCCATTCTATGGATGTGATGAATTTTGAAAGACAAGAAAAAAATTTGATTGGATCCCAGGCACAATTCCTGTAGGACCTTAGTCTCGGATGTTTATCCTGATATTGTTGCTTTATTTTCTTTACGATAAGTTATACATCACCATAAACTATTAGATCTTTAATTTTTAGTTTCCTAGCAGCCTCCAATCCTAAAACCAGAGCCTCATATTCACAGACATTATTTGTATAATCGATTTCCCACTGTAGTTTGTATGAAAAAGGAATGACATATTCCTCTCTAGGTGCAACAAATAACACCCCTGCTCCTGCCCCTTCACAGGACGAAGTGCCATCGAAAAACATTTTCCAAACTCCTTTTCGAGTATTTACATTTTTCTTTGTTTTTTTCTACTTTCTTATTTTCTTCTTCTATACAGTCATCAAAATCATCATCTAAAGACAAAATACAGTTTCCTAGATCCTAATCAGCGACATAGACTGGATAATTATTTGGGTTTTGAGGGTCACTTATTGTATATTCCAGTCTAGTCTCTTTATACAATCGAGTAAATTGTCCACCAAAGATCGGGATAGTTGCATATGTCCATTTGAAGTGACCCTCTGAGTTTGGCACCCCAGGATCTAGATAAAATCATGCCATACTTGGAAGGTACGTCAGCAACAACTACATCCATAAGGATGCTCTTTACCGGAACTTGTTCAAGATTCACTACTAGATCTTTGATCATGCCAAGACATTTGACCTTTCTAGAATCAAAAGAATACAAATCCCGGTAAGGTCTAGTGATCTCAAGACCCAACTTTTCCATGATAACTTTAGGCATTAAGTTGTGAGAGGCCCTAGAATCTAACATGTAATTATGAATTAAATGATCATGCACAGTTAACATAATATAGAAAGGAGCTACAGGATCCTTAGCATTTTCAATATGTAGACCAAACATAATCGTAGGATTTTCATCTTGTAAATTTATTACATCTGCATGACATTCCCCATCTGAGAAGTTAATCATTTTAGAGATCTGTTTTTTATAAATCAGATTCCTAGCAAGCTCAACTAGGGGCATGGGAATCTTAATTTTATTAATTTCATTTTCCAAACTAAAACCTCCCACTGTTTTTTCACACTCCCTAGTTGAAGTTTGTGTTTCTATATTTTCCGTTTTCTTAGTTTGTGTTGCTTTAGTTTCAACTTTTTTAGCTTGGGCAGTTTGTTTTTCAATTGTTTGTTTAGTTACAACTGCTTTGTTCACTTTGTTTCTTAATAGGATATTTTTTGGTGGAGCACTTTTGGTACTTGTTTCTCTGGGCCTCAAATTATACTTCTGTTGTAGCTCGGCCATTATGGAATCGGTGATTCCTTAGTATGCGTATTCTCCCAGGTTGTTTATACTTTCATCATTACTAAACATGGGCTCTTGTTCTAGGGATTTTTCATAGTCTTGTCTAGTCAGGTGAGGCTCCTGGTCCTCATCACCAAAGTTGTTTACATCCTCTTCTAACCCTTCGTAATCATGTATGTCATCTCCTATAAACTTTTCTGATTTAAACGGGGCTTGGATTTTTTTATCTTCATTTTTTATTTGTTTATGTTGTGTCTAAGAATTGGGATTTCTTCTAAAATATTTTCGAGCAAATGGATCAAGTTTGTCTTGGTCTAGTTCCATTCTAGAGATTTTATTTGACAAATATTTAATTATCTTAGCCATATCGTCCATTTTTTCTTCCACGGATTTTTCGGATCTTGCTTCTTCTCTGAAGCGTCTTGGTTCCTTGGTTCATGTCTCAACCTTGGTTTTTAGTTTACCCGATGACATCATGTCCGACTTGATTTATATGGCGTCATCTTGCATCCCCTTGAGGGTAGTCGACCTTATTTCCCTTAAAAGTAGGGAAAAGTCGAGCTCAAAAGCCCCTGCGAAAGTCACTTTAGTTGCAGGTTGAGAGGGTTTAACTTCTCCTGGGATTTTATGATAGAGTTTGTTAAACCTCTGGGTGAATTCTAGGACCATCTCTGAATTATTTTTCCTTAGAGCCCCAAATTATGTCAGATAGTACAAGTGGTCTTTCTTTTCTCCCCACTGTCTTAAAAAAGTGTTTTCTAACTCGTCATAAGACCTTAGGGATCCTACCGGGAGTCCTCTAAACCAGATTCTTACTTTCCCCTCAAAATTTTGCACTAGGAGTCCAGAGTAAACGTCTTCATGTTCAATATTGAGGATATCGTCGAATTGATCGAAAAAAATTATGTGTTATGTAGTCGTTAAGTCTCCTTCCCCTATAAACTTTGGTAAATTCTTCATGTAATTTTCAGGTAGGTCATGAAGAATGGGAGGGAGGACTAAAGGGGCATATCTGGCAGCTAATTTAGTAAAAATCCTAGGAGGTGGAGGTGGTCCTTGACCACCCTTGCCTCCACCACCACCCCCGCCTCCACCACCACCTCCTCCGGTAGCACCACCTCCGTGGCCACCTCCATGGCCACCTTTGACAGTGGCCATTAAAAATCTAGGGGATGAACTTCAGAAGTCAAAACGAGGGTTTTCAAAAACTTCTATGGACCAAAGTGGTGACCTTTCGATTTCCTCGGGATGTGGTGAAGGGAAATCTGTGAGGTGGTCGTCAGGTGATACAAAGTCTAGGGGAGGAGGGAAAAGAAGATGTGGGATGACTTCCTCAGACTTACAGGATGTGTAAAAAGTGGAGCCAACAGGAGAATAATCAGGGTATAGAGTATGCTCTTCAGGGTTTTGAATCACCGAAACCTTTACTTCTGGTGAGGATGGGGTAGACACCAAGTTAACAATAATGGATATAGGAGGTATCTCTTCATTAAGACAATTATGAGTATCGTAGGGTTCGATCTCAATCTTTATTTCAGGTACATCTTCCTCAGCAGAAGGTGTTCATTTAAAATCCTTTTCGAGAGTTAATTCTTCAACCTGAATCTTAGTTTTACTTTGTATGGCTTTTGATTGGTACTTCTTACCTATCGATGCAGTAGTCGACTTGAGATATCCTTTTGATTTTAATAAACTTTCAAGATCGGACATAGAGGTGGTATGTTGATTGTCTGGGTTTTTTCTGGTATTCCTTCGACAGAATTCCATTTTACCTATGGTGGAGTCACCAAGTGAAAGATAAAAATATCCTTAAAATAGTATTTGATCTCTGTTCACTATCAAAGACAGAATGTTACTTTGTCATTTTCCCAGGGAAAAATAACTTTGTTTCTCCATCCCCGGCAGCGGCACCAAAAAGATGTTGGTCCTGAGATTAAACTTAAGGCTCAAAGGATAATGTCAGTCATCAGGAAAATGGTTTAAGAGTGTGTTTTAAAATGATTTTCCTACCTTCTCTCTATGAGAAATATTCCTTAGTGAAATTAACCTTGTAGCAGCACAAAGGTTGCATTTCGTATCTGAGTCAAAATCGAAATAATAAATGAAGTGAAGGAAAATAAAAAAACTGTGGAACATATAAGGGCATCAATTACATAAGAATCCCACCTTGTTGCAGTAGAAGAAAATAGATTAGTATAACCTTGAATAATGCATAAAAATATAGTAATCCACGCAACAAGCGGGTCTTGTATTACTCACAGTAAATACAAAGGAAAAGCTACTTACTCAATAAATCACTAATACAATAATATTTCAGTAGTTGTAGTACTAAATTGGAATCAACAAAGAAACACATAACCTAGATTTGAACAAAACTTGGAATCTTTGTTTGCACTTGTATTAATACTCTATAAGGAGAATTTTCTCTGTTACAATCGGCAAGAAGCAACCCAAAATAAGTATTTGATTCATGTATTTATACAAATGGTCTCAACCCAAAATAGTTGGACTTCTCATAAAGAGTATCAAATATTACAATATGCAAAAATTGAAAGGTTCCATTTACATCTCCTATGTCTCTTCATATGCCTGTAGAGACGTTTCTTTTCCATATCTTCCAGCTTGGATTCCATTGGCATTTGATAATGATGAGTAATATGCACAGGGTGTCTCATTTATTTCTAGATGTGTTGGATTTCCCGTGTTCGACACACTGGATGCATCTGCTTACTATCTACACTACCAACCCGGAAGGTTCTGTTGTTTCATTTACCTCGAAAATATACAGCTTCTTTTGTATATGAGGCAACCTATCATGTATTTTCCTTGCTTCCAAAGATATAGCTTGTAGTTTTAAACTAGGATTTACTATCCACTTAAGGTCGATTTGTTTCAATTGTTGGATAGTCATTCGAGCTTCTTCTATTCTTGTCTTGGAATTGAGTTGATTTTTCTCTATGTCAATCTACCCCAGGACCTCGGAGATACTATCTCTGTCAATTTCTAGTAACCCTTTGTCGAGTGAAGACAATGCTTCTTCACAAGCTTTATTTACTTCCCTGGCTAATATTTTTCTTTCAGTCATATTTGTCTCCCAGGTCTTCAGGATTATGTCACCTTGGGTTTGCTTGGAAAGAGACCGCCGAGGGAACTTTACTACTTCATCCCTTGCTGCTATTAAAATGGCCTCCTAGAACGTATCTCGAGCTACAGTGGCTTCTCTCTCCTTAATGTAAATGTTATTTAGAGAAAGGTCTTCCACCCGATAACAACTTTGAACAACTTCCACTTTCATAAAAAGTTTTTGTTGGGATAATTCCATCTTTTTGTGCACCTCCAACGACTGAGATTGGAAAGCTTCCATCTCCACTATTGTAACTTCATCTAAATCTATCTTGGCCTGAAGTTGTTTGATCAATTATTTTTGTTGAGTGGCTAATTTTCTATTGGCCTGTGAATTTTCATCAAGGCTAGTTTTGAGTTGTTGAATTTCCTACCTATCATAGGCCCTGATCTGTTCAAAATCCTTATTCATATGATTTCTCACATCTCTTTCCACGGTTTTCATCTAGTCCTGCAACTGTATTACTAATAGATTTATTTGTTTCAACTGCTCTGCTAGATTCCCTACTGAACATTAATTTGTCATGGAAAAATCTCCCAATGAGCTTGCCATTTCCATAGTGAATTATGTCTCATCTAAGGCCTTTCCATCATACAACACTCTGTGTCTTTTAATAGTTGCATCGTCCTTTTGATATGTCTCTCTTTTAACTATGGCACTCATCTTCTTGTTGAAAAATAATTTTGAGGGAGGCATTTCTTCTGTGGCAATAGGAGTAAGGTCTTCTATAAATATGACTTCAACATTTGGATTTCCTTGGCTTGACTGTAAGGGTGTTAATGACTTGATAGGGCTATTTATCTCAGTGGACGTTTGTTGCCCTACTGTGTTCATAGTTGATTTATCTGGTGTGGTCGGTGATGTATCCCGTCCCTTTTTTATCAAAGCTTCAATGTGAGCATCTGTTTGATTACCAGGTGAATTTGGTAAGTATCTGCTTTTTGTGTCAAAACTTCAGTTTTCTTTAAATTCTCCTGAGTGTCTTGTCCGCTGGAACTTCCTGCCTCTAAGCCATGGGTTGCAGTTTCCTATATTACTGGATATATCTGAGATTATCCTTGTAAGACCTTAGGCAAATTATTCCTCATGTGCCTTTGGAAATTGTAGAAACTATCTAATTGGTCTGGAGTCAGAGTTCGAACCCTGCTCAACACTTCCTGGTACTACCTGGCTCCCCTGAATATTTCATCCTTTGGGGAAGATTCATGCTCATATTTCTTTAGATTGTATAGATCCAGGTGATTTCCCACGATCTTCTGGGGATGATGCTTCTTGAACTCAATGTTAACCAACATGATGTCTTCTAGGGTTGATGCCTCCACCTTTGAATGACCGAAGTCTTGTAATGAGAAGGTACCAACCTGAAGTGGGAATGTTGGCCACACCTTCTTCTGGGATGCTTTTAATTCTTTACTAATCCCCCCTGTCATAGTTTGATATGCTACCTCTCAGCGTACTAGCCGATCTGGTAAAAACTTTGGTAAAGCATGTGGGGGAACTAAACACCCAAAAACCCTGATGTAGGAAAATTGCTCCTCAATATACCAGTCTGCTACTTTCCCCAAGTTGGCCATAATCTAATCTAAAATCCTGGGAGGCGGGCAACCGTAGAGGGAGATATGCATTGGTACTACTACGTAACGACAGATTTCATAAAAGAAGTCCTCGATTTTATCCTCCCGCAACTTGGAGTGATAAAAATGTATGGGTTTAGCACTAGTCGAGGTCCAACTCAAACTCATCAGAGGGAAAGGCATCATAAAACAAATGGCATCCATATTGTATGCCAAAATGTAAAAAGGTGTAGCTTTCCCTTTGGCCTTCCTCGACTGATACTCTGTGATTTCTTTAGCCAGATTGTCTGATAGTATTTTCGCCCAATTGAAAGAAAAACCTTCTGCAACTTCATGCGTGATTGGTACCCATGGTAACAGGAAGTGAGCAGAGTTTTATTTCCTGAAAATTCTACATAACATCATGGCCACATACATCATATGGGCGTCTAATGATGCAGTGGCATATATTCCATGGGTGTCTTCTCTGAATTTCTTAGGGCGTGCCCACTAGTTCTTGATTAAGTCAGGGTAGTTCTTTCCATATTGCGTGCACTCTTCTTCGTTGAAATATGTTAGGAAAGCGGCATTGTAACTGTATTTGAAAACTGGGGATAATTTGTACATCACCTGTAAATGATCCGTTCGGAAAGACCCAACAGCTACTTTCTGTGAATTGTGGATACTCCCGGTTGAGACGTCAATGTTCTCCATGGCCTAGCCTATCATGTCGTTATACGGTATGAGCCTCAGCCACACAGCTATTTTATGCAGCTTTGATTCAGCTATATAAATGAGCTTCGTTGCCTGAGTTTCGGTCACCTCATAGCCTGATTCTTCTCAGCAGTTAATCAACTCGTGTTGTAGGATATCGAACACCTGTGTCCAGGTTTTCACGGTGTTTACAGCTCTCGGCAAGGTGTCTGAGAGGAAATTTGTGTCCAGGTTCGTGCTTTCACCAGCTGCTTTAGCCATTTTCCGCGGAGACATAATAGTAGTAAGCTTAGTATTGTGCTACATGTTACAGGGAAACGTGTAAACTTCTTAGTTTTCTCATACTTGTAGTTCTGCGAGAATGCGAGTAGAATTCAAAATCCAATATCCTTATCCACCTTAGGTGTATTGATTTACGAATACCTTTACTGATGATGCATTCATTTACTTTAATGGAAAAATATAGCCAGTGATCTGTGATCTATACTGAAATCATTACCGTTGAGCCGTAATTAATACCATTAATATTGGATCTTCATGATCTGGAGCTTGGATAAATGAGATTTGAAATTTTTCGAACTGTGGGTTAGCAAAAACTTAATTGCGAGATAATCTTGTTAACCCATTAATTAATCGTGTTTATCGTTAAGTGTTTTCAGGTTTTCAGACTTCAGGATTTTGATGGTATCTCGAGACAGTATCCCCGAAAGCCGAAACCGCGAAGTGATTAATCATTGATTAATTATGCGTTAATCTAAATTAACCCTACTTAGTGTTTAAGGTATTTTGAAAGTTCGGACTTCGGGAATTTAGGATGTGATGGATGACGGATATTCGAACTCCGAATGAACGAAGTGATTAATTAAATTTTAATTAAGGTTAACTTAACTAATTTGGGTTTAGTTTTTGGCATTTACTATTTCGTGTATTGGCAAGTTAACTTTTATTCAATTTTCGACAGGCCATTACCCGTAGTGATGTGTCAAAGATTAGGGAGGCATATGTGTATGGTGACTAAGATCCTTTGAACACTTTTCGGACATCGGGACTTTGGAGTTGCTACATATTGAAACGCCCGAAGCGCGAAACATCGAAACATTCTCTAGTGGCTTGGATTTTTAATAATCAGGCGGCTCCACAAACTCGGGGAAAAGGAATCATTCGATCAGTGAGGGAACTTAATCGACGGTGGACCTCTTGCACGCCTTAAGGATAAAAATGAAATTGATTTATCATTTGGAAACCGACTTCTGAGATAGGGTAAAAGGATAGGATCAAGCTTCAGGCTTATAATTTTAAATATGTTCCAACATATCCCATCAAGGAATTTTGAAGAAACTTGTGAGGTTGGCCATACATAGAAATATGAATTTAATACCAAGACCTCATTGATAAATTAGAAGAATCAAGGGAAAAGGCCCTTAAATGCAAGACACTTGCAGGAAGAAGACAAAAGGCACAAGTATAGAAATAACCTTACTTAGGCAGGAAAAACAAATTTCATACCTATAAGAAAACTAATATATCCTTAAATTGTAGCATTTGGATAACAGAACGCAACTTGAGGATAGAAATTTAGCATTAAGAGGAGAATTGGAAAGGCAAAGAGAAGAGCTTGAAAATAGAGATGAAATGATTATTTTATTAGAAGAATCTATCACTAAGGCTACTGATATTGTAGAAGATATGCTCTCTTGCATGCCCTCGGTGTTGATAGGGAAAAATACCCAAATGTTAACAGTAGAGGTTAATCCTAATAAAGAGGCACGATTATACTCTCCCCTATTTGGTATGAAGAACCTTCCGGATTAATAGTCTGGAAGCCTTTCGATGAGCTTTAAATGTGTAGTGATAGTTATCTTTTAGTGTGTTTTTTTAGGATTATTAAACATGAAAAAAAATGTATTATCTAATGAATAGTCAAATACAGAAGACGTTTCAAGAGTTATTTCTCAGAAATAGCAAGAAAATGGTCATTAATTGATCTTTTAATTTATAATTAGTTTTACAATGAATTCCAAATTACATAATAATATCTTCCAAAGAGAAAATGGACCTTAACACACAAAACAATTATTGATAAATGGTTGAAGAAAATAAATGAAATAATTTTAATCATGCTTCAAGATAGCTTGAAATGTAATATGAAACACCTTACCAAACATTCACGTAAATATTTGAAATGAAAATTTGGTCCATAGCATTTATTTTACATAAACTAATTTCTCAATCAAAACATTATGGCCAGTGATTGGCTTCTTCATTCATCAAATTATTTTATTAGTTCTCTTACAATAATATTTCCAAAACCATACCATCAAAAATACCTTCTAGCTTCCTAAATAATACTATATATACAATTTCAGAAGTTGGTTATGATAACCAATTCTAACTTAACCTCAAGTGAACTAGGATTGCTTCTCTTGTTGATACTGAGAGGGGGGTGAATCAGTATCAAGTACAATTTAAAAACCTTTTGAAATTATACTTAAACCATTCAATTATATCCAATGAGAAATGAACAATAGTATAAGAGTTACACCAATACACCAT
>JASDQU010106598.1:264777-277899 GCA_032191745.1 Picea mariana | reverse complement strand
ATTCTGCCACCACATATTCTTGTTACCTCATTACATCTTTCACAAAAAATACAAGAAGAAAACTGTCCCCCTTTGGAGAACTAAATTAACGCTTTAATGAAACTAGAAGAGGTAAGAGCTCAAGCTAAACGTAAGTTAGATCAGCATCAACTAGTGGTCAAAAGCTGGTTTGATTCCAACTCTGCCTCTGATAGGAACTTCGAAGTAGGTGACCTTGTTTTGAAATGGGACAAATTGCATGAGGGAAAGGGAGAGCACACGAAGTTTCAAAACTTATGGCTTGGACCGTTTTTAATTGTTGAAAAATTGGGTCCCAGCTCTTTTCGATTACAAAATTTAGAGGGACAGCCAGACACCTATCTGGTGAATGGTCAAGCTATGAAAAGATATTTCACTTGATGACAACCCTGTGTATATTGTGTAAATATTTTTCTTTTGTTTGCTTTTCTTTTACTGTTTTGGTTTTGATTTTTCCCCTTGCGCTTATTAGTTTTTGTTTTTTGGAAATACACATACCTGCATTTTGAACTGTTCAGACAAAGAAAACAGAAAATTCTTTCACTGAAATGACTGCTGAAAAATTGTCTAAACATCAATTATAATATACTTCTGAAATTTGCAGCCATGTTGGGCAAAGACTATTGTTTGAAAGAAGTTAACTGATTTCGATCTCTGAGAGAAGCTTGTCACGATCATCCATTATATTTTTACGTTGTCCCTGTTCCTTAAAGGAATAACTCAGAAGATGTATCCCTGCCTTAGAAGGTTGGTTTTGTAAAAAAACCATCTCTGAATCTTAATGAAGGACAGTTTAAAAAATTCTTTCAAGTTCTATAAAAATATGTCTAAAAAATCATAATTTTCAGCGTCACCCCACTCAAATATATACCTTTAAAAACCCAATAAATCATAAAAGAGCTGTGGGAAGTGCTTGTAAACCCGCCGGGATGCTGAACAGGTCTGCTGGCAGCAGGTAAATGCATGCATGACACCAAGACAACTTCGCCGGGGTACTGAACAGGCCCGCTGGCAGCGAAGCAATGTCGGGTATATGAAAATTCGTAAGTATCAAATCTTTTGACCTTAAAATGTCCTTTATTCTGATCTGGAACTTCTTGGCAGGATATAGATATCAGAGTGGGTTAAATGGCAACCCTGTCGAGGCTACGAACGCCTACTTGCAGCAGTGGCTCTGTCAACAGTATTGGATATTTTATCTTTAATATCGTGGCTCGCTTGTCTTAAGACTGTTATCAGTTTTCATCCTTTAAACACTGCTAGAATATTTGATTAATGATGATGTTTAAACAATTTTCTGGTTGTTTTTGAGTTAGAATTATTCCCATTATCATGATCTGGATTTGTTCTTTCGGCAGAGATAACTGCTTCTACCAGTGTGTCGCCATTGTTGGCAGCCATTTCGTATTTTTATCCTATCCTTATAAGCTGCCTACACAAGTGTTTTGGAACCCTTGATTCTCATCGCAATCTTTTGAATAAAACAACACTATTATTTTGCGCATTTGCACACCTGCCTTTTGTTCTCGTTTTCACGACTGCAAGCATGAAAACCTTGAGTTCGAAGTCATGTCGATGGCATTAAATTCGTCACTGGATTATTATGGTTACTCTATTTTATGTGGTCATTTCACTTCTAACTCAATGACAGTCGCACAGTTGGCAAGACACCAAAACCTTTACTCACTTGGCATTTTTTTGTTGTTAAGATGACTTCATTTTTATGAGATTGTGATGGTATTCTAATGATTATGATTGAATCCTTGATACAATGGTGGTTTAATGTTATACTGTCTTTGATTGAATTCCTAGGTGCAATGGTTTCATACAACACATAAGTTTTATGGTCAAATATTTGGTGCTAAATTTGAAATATTGCTTTGTTTTAAATCATACAAACACTATTGTTGTGCAAATATTTGGGTCGACTTATCATGGTTTTCAATAGTTGTTTGATTGGCATTGTTTTTAACACATACCAATAGTGATTTTGAATCACCATAGCGCCTTCGATTGTACATTCTATATGAATGTTTTGCATGGGATTGTTTCGTTCCACCACCCTCGCACACTTAGGCATTAATGCCTGCCTTGTATCTCGAGTTACCTCTATTGGTTTTGGGGAAATCTCTGAGATTATAGTCCTACGTATACCCTGTCCAAACCCCTGTCCGTTTACCCTGCTCACTGTGTGCTCTCTCCTATGGCACCTATGGTGCGCATAGAACCTAATGGCATCCAAATGCTCCTGCTATTTGACAATGCTCGTGAAGACCTGGAGAATAGTGGCTGGCTAGTTTTTATCCAAAAATTTGAGGGTTTCAACCTTACAGTCACCCAACAGTTTTCCCTCACGTTTGATGGATGCAGGGCTAAGATCGGGGATATCCAACTCTAGCTAAATGAGGAATTCTTCAGCTCAGCTACAGGCTTACCAGCTAAAGGGCAGAGGTGGTTTAAGAATTCAAAAGTGGACGAGGTTCCATGGCTTCTCCTATTCACATCGAGGAATATTGTTAGTTGTGATAGAGGTATGCCTGTCACTTCCCTTAAGACCAGGTGGCATGATCTATTAGCAATTGTTAAGCAATTTGTGACTTGCGAAGGTCTTTATGGTTTGGTGTTTCTTTATCATCTCAAGTTGGTTATGAATTTTATAGATTACCCTCTGAATATGCCTCACTACCTCCTATGCAGCCTGTATAAAATGTCCAAACGATTTAAGCGTGAGAAGGCTAATAGCAGCCCTTTCCATCACTGCATGATCAAAATCATTATTGTCCATCATTTGAAGCTTAGTGGTGACTATTGGCAAGCCTTCCTATCAAGGAATGGCTTTTCCACTCCTGAGTGTGGCCAAGAGGACAAGGTTGTGGTCAATGAAACCCTGGTTGGGCCTACTGTGCCACCTCCTACCCTACTACCCCCTGTCAAACCCTCGAACTGCCCCAACAATGACCTACCTAATACCATGGCCGACCCGTGTGCTAAAAAAAATACTAAGACCGTCAAGAGGCCTTTAAGGAAGAAAGGCAAAGGTGATATTAGTGTCAATAGTAAGGGAAAGAAGAATGCATGATGGATATCTAGATGTGCTTGGAACAAGCCCAAACAAAACGTTGACTAGAAGCCTATTGTTTTGAGCGAGGATTCAAAATCTGAGATTGAACGCTTTTTGGCTGAGGAATACCCTTACTCTCACGGCCTCTGTTCTGTGGAACCCTATGAATATGTTTCCAACCTACCATCGTGCCTCAAGGATGACCATAACTTCCCGGGAATTAAGCTTCACACTGGAACCCCTGGTAACTTGAAAGAACCCTCACCTGTAATGCCAAGGCCCGATCAACCATCGTGTACTCAATGTAATTCTTGGCTTGAACGTTACTACACGGATGTTCCTTTGTTGCAATCTAAAATTAAATCATTGGAGGAACGGGTTACTGTGTTGTCAAAGGAAAATGACAGGCTACAAGCCAACGAGAAGAAGCAAAAGACTATGGGTTCAATTGTCTTCAGAAATGTTGAGGTAGCTACGGCCTTTGTCAACTCAAAGTTATCCTGACTGAATCGTTTTCCTACAGCCCAGGTATGTATTTCAACATCGATTTTTGAATGATTTGGTTAGCCGATTGTGTTTGCTCCAAATTAGTTATGTTTACTTGAATAGATTCAAAACGATTCTTTTATTTTCAAACTACCAAGAATGATTTCGTTTTGAATCATGTACAAAAGATTTGTTTGTTAAAATCGAATATAGCTATGTTTGATTAATACGATTTTATTGCTCTTGAATTAGTATAACGATTGTGTTGGCCCTGAGTTAGTTCGATTTATTTCTGTTTGGTTTGATTAAGAAACGATGCTACATGCCTTGAATTAGCATAGATGTTTGTGTATGCGTTGGACTAGTATCAAAGATTGGTTTGATATAGTTCTGTTAGTTTTGAATTAAAAAACGATTCTGTTAGTTTTGTTTTGATTGAACAATGATTTTGTTAAGTTCTGAATTAACATAAACTATTGCGTTTGTGTTAAGTGAGTACGAAAGATTTGTTTGATCGATTATAGTCTGTTTCGATTGAAATTGATTCAAAAAAATGATTTCGTTGGTTTTGAATTGTCAAAACGATTATGTCTGTTTCAAATTGGTAATAAAAAGGTTGGTTGACAGATCGCATATATCCCTATTACCATTCGGTTAATTGGACACAATTTCGTTTGTTTCAAATTGGCATAAAAGATTTGGTTACTTCTAGTGTGAATGATTTGCTTTGCTTTAAATTAGTAATTAAGGATTTGTTTAATAGTTTGAATGTATTTCTGTTATCATTTGGATTGATTTAAAATGATTCTGTTTGTAAATATGACCAGCTACAGAATCGTGAGATTCTGTTTGTAAATATGACCAGCTACAGAATCGTGAGATTCTGTAGCTAGTCATAAAAATTAGATTTTTTGTTAATTTTACAAATAAAACGTTATCTAAACTTGTTTATTCTTGTCCACCTACAGGTACATACGAATTTCAATGGAAAATTGGACATGCTGTGGCAGTTTATAACATGTTTTTTGTGATATAGTTTTGTTTTAAGTTGTTAGTCATAGGCAGAAATAGAGACCTAGGAGATTGTTCCCAGATTTTTTTGTAAACAGTTTTTGATAATTCCCACAGGGATGTTTTACCTTGTGGCTTTTATATACTCATTAATTTTTGTAATGAACCCATCACTATTGGGAGAACAAAGACTATGGACTTATGATGATACAGACTCGAATGGAAGTGGATCTTTTGTAACAGCTTTAGCTTTCAATTTATCATACTTTCGTTCAAGTTTTGTGCATTTTAATTTGTGATCAAGTTATTGACTACTTTAGATATCAAGACTTGTTACAGGTTGATGTGTTATGATTTAAATTCTATCCATATTTGATGTATCTCAGTTTACTCACAGCAATTACTCTGTTTGAGTTTAATTAACAGAAGGTTTATCTTCTTAATTAAATGAACTGTTCTGTACAGATCTTCGCACAGGGATTTATCTAAATGTGATGATTTGTAACTTTAAGATTGCTGTAGTTTTATGTCTTGTTTGTTCTGTCATTTGTATTCAAAGAGCACTGCTGCTTCCTGTTTACAAGAAGCTTGTGGAAAATCTGGTGCGAGTTTACTGCCATCAAACAGCTGAATCAAGTACTGTGCACAAGACAAATAGGAAGCGTTATTTCAGGTTAGTTTGTTATTTGCAATTTAATAGTTAATAAATTCTAGAATTCTCAGTAGTTTAAATAGATATATAGTTTAGATTTACAGTTAGGATTATTATTTTAATTGCTCAGCTTAGATAGTTTTCATTTCATTCCTTTCTCATAAAAATTATAAAAAATCAAAAATAATAGTTTCGCTGTCATTTTACAAATGATTTTGCAAGTTTTAATTAAAATTTGCATTCTGTAAATAATGTGCATATGTAATTGAGATTTAATTATTTTTATAGCTGAACATTTAGTTTCATAGAATTATTATTGTATAATATTAGTAAGTAAGCTGTATATATATATATTTCAGATTTGTATATAGTTTGTTGTAGTTGTTTTTTTCATTTAGATTAGTTCCTTTAGTTTAGTTTTCTTTCGTTTTCCTAGGACTTAGATCGGCCAATGGAGCCGCTAAACCCGTCAGGGTGGATCATCCCAAATGGCTTGGGTTATTTAGACAACCCCGAAGCGGACCCACTCCTCCAATTGATGAGCGTTCAATTTCGCCCATCAACAAATATTCTGGTTTCCCAACAACTTTGAAATCATATTCCTGGAACAACAACAACCATATTCTCCCCCCCAACACTTTCTTTTTCACTAAATATCTTAGTGCAAAATGGTATTTATACATCTTAAAGTGATACCCCAGTAAATAATGTCTAAAATTATGTAGCGCATATACCATTTCCAACCCTTCCCACTATGTAGTAGTGTAATTGTTTTTTGACAACATCCTACTTGCAAAATCAATTGGTTGGTTTATGTCTCCTTCTCCTAGTTGAGATAATATTGTGCCCAAATATATGGACGACACATCCACATGAACATGGAACTCCTTCTTCCAATCTAGGAAGATCAAAATCAACACGGTCACTAATTTTTGCTTCAATGTATCCAACCCTTTATGACAGTCCTAATTCTACTGGAACTTAGCTTCTTTCTTCAACAAATTATTCATTGGTGTTATAATCTACACATAACCCTTAATGAACTTACTATAATATCATATATGTCCTAAGGTTTCTCTCAAATATATAACTGGTGTGGGTGGTTGTAAATCCAAAATCACTACAATCTTGGTAGGATCCACTAGCAATCCTTGCTTACATGCCACATGTCCCAAAAAAATTCCAAAATGTGTGTAGAAAATACATTACTTCAAATCCAGTGAAATTTGACATTGTCTCCATCTATCCGGCATCAACCTAAGTACCTTTATGTGATCCTTTAGTAGAATAAAGATAGTCCAATCATCTAAGTACACTTCAAGGAACTTATGAATAAATTCCTTAAAAGTTGCTACAACTACTCTTGAAAAAACTGCAGGTGCATTTTTCAACCCAAAAGGCATCATTGTGTACTAAACATGTGTGTCCATTCTCTCTTTGGAATCGAATTCCATGTGCCTCTGCATTGCTCAGCATGATCTGTTGGTTCACTTTCTCATGTATATCTTTGTGCAACATATTTCACCTTGGTACCAAATCTCACTTGTATCAAGCTTCTACACTGCGACCAATTTATATTCTCTCTTTGTGTGCATCCCACCATATAGTTGGAGTGGCCTTCATGACAACATCTAATTCCAACAACCTTTGTTTTCCAGGTACCTACAACTAAAGCACCTTTACAAACAATTTTTTATCATTCAATCCATCATACTTGGGTGGATCACATAAATCCATTCCAATCCAATGGAGTGATTGAGTTATGCATGCTCATCATCTAGTTGATACTTTCTTGCATCCTCTGCTGCCAATGTTCAAGACCTTCCTTTGATTCTGACACACATGAGCTAATGATTCTCCAACTTACTGCACCATCAGTAGTGGGGTTAATATAGTAATCCATATGTGCATTCATATTATACAAGTTTTCAATTATGTTCCCTCTTGTTGGCTCTTTGTACATATTTCCTTCTGTTTGATCCAACAGTGCAGTAATATTCAAGTCTCCTACCTAAAATATCATCTCCCTCATTTTCATATTAATGATTGGATAATTTTCAAAGGCCCATTCTAATCCCATTCATGGTCCATATGGCTAACTATCATCCACAATATCGATGACTTCAAAATCTGCTACATTGTGCACCCCATCTATATTCATAGGTACTCCTATCAATCAGCCAATCAGGAATATCTTGTGGTTGTTTGCCAATATTAACTAGACAGGAGACAAAATCAACTTGGGTTTCCCCATCATTTCCCATGTCTTCTTTGGTAACACTTTTACATTAGAACCCAAGTCTAAGATAACATTATCCACATCATATTCTCTAATCGGTGCACTTAATATGAACTCTTTGTTGGTCTTGTTTTTACGTAGTACCTTATTCACTACCCTCTGTGCGACAGGAATTTCCATTTCTTGTACATAATGATCAATTATTTCACGTAATGCATTCAGTGCAGTTTCATCTTTCATCAATTCTATGCAACTTCTCAGAAATTATCTTAGAGTACTCACCTTCCCAAGTAGCTTTTCTGGTATAGCACGATCACGGACAGGAGGCATAGTTGATGTTGATGCTACCCAATATGGTCCTAGTATCTCTTTTTTTTCCTTTTGATATGTCTCATTTTCTTGTTGAGGGTCAAATGTTGGCATAGGTCCTACTGATTTCCTCACCTATTTCTCAACTTTATTCCCTCCATTCATCGCTTCAGCCCCTATTCTAACCCCTCTGCATGTAACAACTGTTATTTTAGGTCCTTTGTTGTGTTTCTCAGCTGATATCTTCTGTATGTTTTGGTTTTGGTTTCAATTTTGATTCCCTCTTGCCTATCATTTCTCAAGTAGTTGAGGACAATATTTTGTCGCATGATCAAGTGCTCTACAATATGCACAGGTTGTACAAGGATTCAAGCAACCATGAGCTAAGTGTCCTGGTTGATTATAATTGTAACATGTTATTGGTCCTCTACCTCCTATGCCAAAATTTCCTTTTCCTCGACCTCTATAAAATCCTCCTCATTTTCTTGGATTAAATCCTCTCTGATTATTATATTTTGGGCCACCTCCTTCTTTTGCAACATTCTCCTCTTGGATCCTATACATATCTGAAGTTCTCTTTCTCATCAAATCGAATGCACCACAATCCTTCTCTTCGTGCCCAACTGATTTTTAAAAGTTTTAAAATGGATTCCTTGGGGTATTATGGTATTTATGCAGTAATGGAAACTCAGTTGAATGATGTCCATATTTTTTGTATATTTCACAGTATCCCCCTACTGGTAATATATTCAATGCTCCATTCACAAAATATTGTGGAAATATTGGGAATTCATCCTTATGATGGCCTTCGTTCCTACATTTGATACACCATATATGTTCTCACTTCTCCTTCCCTTTTGTAAGTTATTCCAATTGAATTGTCAAGGAAACTAATTGTGTCTAGAATTTCGCCATTCCCCCACCATCTCCTACGGGAGATACTTACCATTTCATTGCAATATCTAAATCTTCAGAATGTGACGCAACCTTATGTTGAATCAATGACCTGTGAATGTGTGGTAGTAGTCCTGCAATAAACCATTCTTGGTGTTGTTGATCAGGGATATGTAATGTCAACTTCTCCATCAAATCCTTAAACCTTTGATCATAGTCCCAAACTGACTCATTCTGCACCTGTTTGATTTCCTTCAGCTCTGTGATATACTGTGACTCGAAATTTGGATTCTTGAACTCTTTCAACAATTCTTGTATAATTTATGTTAAATTCATTGCTTTTCCTGTAGGTGTGGTACTTTGTAGTTTCATATACCAGACTAATACACGGCCTCTAAATGTTGTTTCCAACTGAGAAACATTTATAGCTTCATCCTAGACATTCTTTGTAGCCAAAATTGTTTCGCATATGAATAGATGTTGTTCCAGGTCCTTCGACCCAACTCCCTGGAACTCAAGCAATATCAATGTGTTGTCTAAACCTGCCATGTTGTTTTGTGTAGTACCTCCTCTCGATGATGGTGGTTGAATCTAACTCAACTCATTGCTTCCAATGCTATGGCTAATCCTACTATGTCTTCCCTTGATAGCTATAGGTTCTTTTGACAAATACTCAAATGTTATTTCTGATCTAGGTGACGCACACTGGTTTTTGGAGTCAACACAAGATCCAGTATGAGTAGGACTTACCGGTTCTTCTATTATAAGACTACGAAGAGAATTTTATTCCTCTCCTACACATGGTATATCAACGATATGGACTATTGCACATGGTTCTCTCCCCTCAAGCTCACTGCACGACTCTCCTTTCTCAGCCCCAGTCTTTCTCCTCTTGTACCTTCTTCGACTGCGTAGTATTCCAAACTTGTCTTCCTCTTCTAATACACCTTTTTCATTAATTTGCATCCTCAGTCCCTCCGTTCCTTCTTCATGTCTTCCTTCATTCGTTCCTAGATTCATACTATCCTCTATTCATCCCCCAGTTCCCCTATGTGCATGAAGCCCCTTAGCAATCAGACTCCATCATCATGACACAATTGTCACACAACAACATCTTTATCCAGGTACTCAATGATTTCATAAACCTTCTATGCAGTCCTTTAAATAAATCCCTCTCTACAACACTATATGAATGGGTAAAATATATTGCAAATTCCCTAATATAACCTCCCAATATATTGTTCAACCAGAAATCAACTACATGAGAAGTCTTGTTACTTATATAGTTTAATTGTCTTACCAAATCAGGAGTCCAGTTCTTTGGCATTGCAATTTGGTACCTTCCAGTATTCTCCACTAATATTTTTGACCACTCAGTTAATATAACCAGAAATTCACCAAAGAAAATATCATGTAGCTCTGTGTACACATACCTTTGCATCCATTTATATTTGCTAATATGAGGTTTTATATTCTCTTCTGAGAAAAATCTTGTTCTTTCCTTTCTATCCATTCATTGATCTCTTTCTTAGTCGACCTCCAAAACATTCCCTTAATAAAAAAATTCGGCACCCGGAAATGGAACCATTTGTTGGAGTGTGGTTGTAAGACCCTAGGTTCAAGTTATCTAACCAGAAAACCCTGTAGACATCAGCCCTTTCGGCATCACCTGCATGCAAGTGATGTCTCACCTGAGGCATCTATTGGGGCTGCAGGGACCAATTTTCTGTAGGTATGAGGGGATGTGAGGCCATTAGCATGTTCACTCCTACTTATTTTACTTGTGCATTGCATTCTTTGTCCCTTCTCACTTGATTAATTAGTAACTTTAATTATGGAGCTTCATTGTAAAACAAATTGCAAAATAAACTATTCACTATAACATTCATCTTTACTGGGTATCCATCAACTAATAAACAGATCTAGATCTAGTTATGCATAAGTATAACATTCATGAATAATCACATAAAAAGACATTCAGACATATATTTTAATGTGGTTCACCAAAACTTTGGGCTATGTCCACAACAACTAGATTCTTTATTATTATTTATGTAATTCATCTCAAGATTACATACTGCGCTTACAATACATACATCATGATGTACTCCTTCATCTTTCCTAGCCGCTCTGCAGTGCAAGCCTCTCTCTACAAACTCTCCATAAACCATTAGACATAGACTCTCTCTCATTCTTAGTCTATTATCTTACTCTCAGCGAACAAACAACTATTCACTCAGCATCAACAACCTATTCTCTCACTCTTGGCGAACCCATCCTTTATCCTTAAACAACCTATTCTACCTGACCCATTACATATTTATACATAGAATTTAGGGCTCAAAACCATATTCGTTTATCCCCAAACCCTATGAAAATGCATGATTACACTTATGAAAAATCATTGTCTGGGCATTCTTTTCCTATATTTTTGCATGCATTCTTCTTTTATGCTCTCGACTGTTGTTCCTCCTGCTTTTGCGTGACTACTTGATTTTTCAAGAATATCTACTTTCCTTCCTTCTTTTGTTTGTGCCCTCATTCTTTTTTCTTAAAAATACCTATCCAACAAGGATCCCAGTGAGTTGGAGCATCCAAGTGAGGTTGGGGTAAGGAGGACCTAGGACTTCCTTGGATATGCCTTTTTTTTGTTAGATAAATATCCCTGACTTGCGGGATTGGCTTGTGGATGAGATGCCATGACCTAGGGGCATCTAAGCCGTCAAAATCACCCTGGTATCGCACCCATCCTAGACCACACCATCCCTTAACATGGATACATTTAAGGTGTCCCCAAAGGTTTCGAATTGGTGACTTCACTTACGGAGTGCCTTAACAACGCACTCCCTCACCAACTTCTCTACACCACGGGTACTTCCTTGGATATTCCTTATACTAAGTTCTTGAAGAATATAGTTTTCTTGATCAGTGCCTTGTCAATCCTACTCCCATGGAGTCGAAAGAGTGGTTTCTTGGATATGTTATTTGATGTTCCTCAAGATGATATTGATCTCTGAGTGTTGATTATTTAAGATTTGATGATTATGTTCCTTCCAAATCTTCCACAACAGGAATCTCGAAAGAATCCTCTAAGCTTTGTTGAGGATGGGGTTCAAGAAGTTACCATACCTACAATTGTATATAGTTTTATTTAAGTTATCTTTGTTGAAATATTTAGTTCGGAAGGTCAATACTCCTAGATCCCATAGCACTACACATAGTGAACAACTATTAAGTAGGTGCTCCATGATTTCCCCCTAAAGGTAGTAGAGATGCCATAGACTAGGGATAACAAATCCTCTTTTGATTAGATTATCCCATGTGAGGATTTTCTTTTTTTGGCTAGAAGCCAAAGGAAAAAGATACTTTTGGCCACAGATTTTACTTCTATATTTTATTCCATATGGGTTGTTGTTGATGATCTATCCAATTGAAAACTGACATGTAATCATCTTTGAGAATTAAGGATCGTGAAGGTTTATAACCCCACCATAGTTTTTCTGCTCCATATTTTACTTTTCTTCTATTGGTGAGATCTTCCCAGAAGCTTTCCCAATCAAGATTAGGGGGCAGAAATTTCTGATGTTCTTTATAGAGCCAAGACCTCCATTGGTCACCTGGTTTCCATGGTATCCAGTATTGATCAATATTTTTCCTTCCACGGTTGAGCATATTAATGCGAAGTTGTTGTAGATCAGTATTTTCACTAAAGGAGGGGTGTTACTACCAAGCATCATCCCAAAATAGAGAGTATTGACCATTTCAAAATTTATGAAGCTATGTTTGGTAATGAGGTGTTTGTAGGCCCACGTTGAGTTCTAGATTATTGAGCCAGGGTAGTTGCCTTCAAGGTAGATAATATATTGATGAATAATTGTGGGGAAATATATTTTATGCTAGAGTATGTTCCATAGTGCATCCCTATTTTTAAGCCAGTGCCACCAAGTATTAGCTCCCAGGGTCGTGCTAAGTATTTTTGGGTCTCTGAGACCTAGCCCACTAAAGAGCTTGGGAAAGAAGAGTTTGTCCCAAGATACGAGTGTGTTGAATATTTATAACTATGTACAGTCTTCATAATGTATTTGTAAAACATATTTTTATGCTCGGGAAAAAGGAAAAATATTTTTGAGTCAAGTCCTCTTTCGAAATTTTAAGAGCGAAATTTTAAATTTTTAAAAACGAATTTTGGCTCCAATTGTGCAAGTCGGGCCCAAAAGAATTAAAAAGTTGGCCCCAAACTAAGTGATGAATTACTATAAATATATCCTTGATCTCTTCATTTGAAAACAAAACAATTTGTCTTTCACAAGAGCAACTGCAACTTCTACATGTTTGTTGATTCTTGAAGCAACTAGGCATCTCAAGCAAAGTATTCTTGGCATCTTGTCTTTCTCCCTTTTCTCTCTTTATCTCTAGCTCACACATGTGGTCTCTCTCTCTCTCTCTCTCTCT
>JASDQU010106598.1:205886-264677 GCA_032191745.1 Picea mariana | reverse complement strand
CTCTCTCTCTCTCTCTCTCATGTGTGCATCTTTTCTATGTAGCTGCAACAACTATTGTTGGATTTTCTAAGGCTGAAATTTATAGGGTTTGTCTTGAAGGCTAGAGACCAGGTTCTAAGTGTTTCTCTTGTTGTACAAATAATTTATCTATTAAAAAGGGTTGTTGGTTTTTTCCCCTTTGTGGCTTTTCCCAGGGTAAATCTTATGTCTTTCTGTGATCTCTATTGTTCTACCATTATATTTTTCTATTACATTTATATGTTTTAATTTATGAAGTGTAATTTCTTAATGATATATTGAAAAGTGAAAAGGAATTTTAGCATCATCAGAAGTAATTATTAGTTTTTCAAAAATATTGTTCCTAGATCCATTGCACTAGGAATTTCAACATGGTATCACAGCTTTGGTGAAGAAAAGAGATCTGAAATCATCATCAAAGAGAGACCTATATTTAAGAATATATTTCTTCTTCTTTGTACACCGATGGCTTCCTCTATGAAATCAAAAAACAAGATAGAAGGGGCATCAAACTTCAGAGCGTGGAAAATTAGGATTGACCTTATCCTTGTCAAGAACAAAGTTTTGGATATCGTGAAAGGAAAGATTACAAAACCATAATATGATGTAGAAAAGGAAAATTGTAAAGATAATGATATCACTACCAAGTGTCTCATTGTGGACTCAATCAGAGATCATTTGATTCCCTATATTTCAAATCTTGATACATATAAGAAAATGTATGATGCCTAACCAATCTATTTACATTCAAGAATGTTGGCCAAGTTATGAGCCTGAAGAATGAGTTATGTGATGTTAAAATGATAAAATATGATACAATAACATCATATTTTGTAAGGATCTCCTAGCTAAGAGATCAAATTCAAGCTATCATGGAAACTATTTCTGAAAAAGAGATTGTGACTACTACACTTAATGGTCTACCCAGATCATGGGATGAATTTGCATCAAGCATAAACACAAGAAAATAATTTCCTACATTTGAAGAACTATGGATCTGTTGCACTCAAGAAGAATCAAGGATCATGTCAAGAGAAAGAACCCAAAAGGAAGAAGACTCTAAAGCTTATGAAACAAGATTCAAGAGGAATGGTGGCAAGAATAAATTTGGCTTTCAAAACAAGAATTCAAGAAGAAGACCTAGTCATCAAAGGAAGAAAGACTTGTCAAAGGTTCAATGTTATGTTTTTCATAAATATTTCCATTACAAAAGTGAATGTCCTGAACTAGAAAAGAAGAGGAAAGGAAAGAATCATGCTTCCGCAACTGATATGAATGATGAAGAACCCTCAAATAAAGTCAAGAAAGAAAACACACATTTCTTTTATTTCTCTACAATAATAGGATCTACTAATGATGATGATATATGGATAATAGATAGTGGTGCTTCTAGAAAAATGACAAATGATCGTGTCAACCTCACAAGCATAAGGGAGAAAAGGACATCTTAGAAAGTGGAACTTGGAGAGAATCACTCTTATGCAGTCAAAGGCATTGGGAAATCATCTATTGAGCTAGAATCTGGTAACAATGTACATCTCAACAATGTTCTATATGTACCGGGTTTGAAAAAGAATTTAGTTTCCATTTCTTGTTTAGAAGATAAAGGATATAGAATAGCATGTGTTGATGGGAAAGTACTTGTATGGCCTAAAGGTTCAAGTATAGAAAATGCTAGATTTATTGGAATTCGTGAAGGAAGATTGTATAAACTCCTAGGTCAAAATGCTCAAGAACTTGTTCATGATGAAGTTAACCCTTTTGAGCTATGGCATAGAAGATATGATCATATTTATTATCAATCCTTTACTTCAATAAATCAAATGGTGTTAGGTGTTCCTGAATTTCAACTAGAAAATGAAGGCATATTTAAAGGATGTGCACTTGGGAAAAGTGTTAAGAAGCCATTCCAAAGCAATGAAAAAAGATCCAAGGAAATATTGAACTTGATTCATTCTGATGTATGTGGTCCTATGCATGTGAAGTCTCTAGGAGGCTCTCTATATTATGTAAAATCCATTAATGAATTCTCAAGCAAGACATGGATGTACCTCTTGAAGTGAAAATATGAAGTATTTGACAAGTACCAAGAATTCAAGGCTGAAGTGGAGAAGTTGATAGGAAAGAATATCAAGACCTTCAGATCAAATAATGGAGGAGAATACACCTCTAAAGAACTCATTTCCATTTGTAAAGAAACTGGGATTAAGAGGGAGTTGATAGTCCCACATAATCCTCAACAAAATGGTGTAGCAGAAAGAAAGAACAGATCCATTAAAGAATCTGTTAAGGCAATGTTGAATGATCAAAGTCTATCTATGTTCCTATGGGGAGAAGCAGCTATGGAAACTATTTATGTTCAGAACCGAAGTCCTCGTCGTATATTAAAATATATGACTCCAACAGAAGCCTTCTTTGGAAAGAAACCAAGTGTTGAACACTTGAGGATTTTTTACTATCTCGTTTACATTCATGTCCCTGAGGACAAGAGAAAGAAGTTAGAACCTTCTGGAAAGAAGGAGATATTTTTTGGCTACAATGAATCATCAAAATCTTATAGAATCTACATTCCAGAGCAACAAAAGGTTGAAGTGAGTTGGGATGTCACTTTTGATGAGAAAACTTCCTATTGGAAATCTATAGAATATCCCATGGACTTCAACAATGAATAAGAGCGTGAATTTTACAAGGAAGAAAATTCAGAGCATCCTAATGAAGAGCCAGAAGGACCTCTTGGTCATGTAGAACCAGTTATGCTTCCTGAAATCATAAAAGGGCCAGTATGGCTTAAATCCACCTTGTTGGAATCTGAAGGACATTAAGCTCCAGTTCTCACCTTCAGGGAAAGTAAGAGGCATAAAATATTCTCTATTTATGTGTCACTTATGACCAATCATGTTAATGCAGAACCTTCCACCTTTGAAGAATGATCTGGATTATTTTCAGCACGAAATGAGAGAGAAGATATAATAAAGAAAAGTACAGAAATATATCAGATATCCAATGATATAATATAGATATATAATATATCCAATAATATAACATAGATATATCAGATATATAACCATAAACACAGTGATACTGTAATACATAATTTCTATTAATGAGTGAAATGTACAAAACTGTAAAAATACAAAGTGAAAGACTCGCTAGAATGGTGGCATCTTATCTCTAAGAAGAGATGTGATGTCTACTCACATTCACAAGAATATGATTATTACAATGAGGATCCAAAGTTATTTTTAACATAAAGAGATTCCAAAACCCTAACCCTGGAAGATGAAAATCCAACAGTTTTGTGGACCCCATTTTGGGCAGTTTGGTGTATCAACTTCCGAGGGGCGTAACTTTGGCATATGATCTTTGTTTGTGGTGCAAAATAGCTTGTTGGAAAGGTAACGAAAAGGATGTTAATTTTGAGGTATAAATCAAATCATTCGGCTATAATTGAGGAGCCCAATATTAAAAAAACTTAATGTATTCCCTCAAAATGGCCCCGAAAGTTTAGGAACCGAAAACCTTCTAAAAATAGTAAGTTGTCAGAAGAATGTTTTGTGCCAGTTGGAATAGGTGGGTGGACATTGATATCCACCTGGATCAATCCAATTGGAATAGATGGGTGGACACTAATATCCACCTGGATCAATCCTCCCTCCTTAGGAAACAATGGTATCCATTGCATTGAGTTCCCGGGGGAGAGGGGAAAGTGTTTGTTGAATATGAACCTTGGTGAGTTCCTTGTCTTATTGGAGACATTGTGTTGCTTGGTTTGTGGAAGGTTGTCATGAACCTATTGCTGGTGGGGTTGAATATGTTCAACCATCCTATTGTATCTTGGCTTGACGAGGCATTCTGTAGGCATCGTCATAGGTGAAGAAATAATATATTCTTTCTCTTCTGCAATCTACTTCTTCCAGATAGAAGTTGTTGAGGCTGTAGTGGTTGCAGTTGCCTTATGTTCACCTTTTGAATAGATTGTAAAGAAGATAAATTTTGTTGTATGAGAGATTACCTTGCAACATGTTTTTGGTGGAACAATAGTCGGAACTACCTCTGGTACCTGTAGAGATGACCCCCCAAAGTAACAATGACACTATTGGGTCGAGACTCATAAACAACATGATGTTTCCACATGTATGGTTGGCCCAAAATAACATCACATACATCAAGAGGGGGGAAATCACATAATACCTCATCCTTGAAGGGTTGGATTCCATAGGATAGGTGACACTGTTGGCTGACATAGAAATCATGTCCCTGGCGAAGCCACCCAATGTTGTATGGATGCGGGTGTGGTGTTGTCGACAACCCAAACTATTTGATGACCTCTGCTGAGATGTGTTTCGTATGGCTTCCACTATCAACAATGAAATGCAATGGGGTCCCCTTCACCCACATCTCTAAATTGAGGTGGCACTCCCCCTCTTCAAGATTTATTGGTTCTTCTGGTTGAATTGTTGCAATCGCAACAGTAGCAGTGGGATCTGCGTCGATAATATTTCTCCCATTATTTTCTAAATCAACTTATGAATATGGGTTCGATTCTTTTTCTTTGATCTTGGCCAACAATGACTGTTTGAGAGACATTCATATGTGTTGTTCCAGGGGATTTTGTGGAATTCACACCATTTTCTAATGTCATTCTTGGTCTTTCCCTTACCCTTATTTTCTTGTGGCTTGGACTGGTTGTAGGGAGGTTCTTTGTTAGGGTCATATTTATCATGCTTTGTTTGTTGCATATTTGTAGACCCAAACTCCTGTTTGTTCTGGTGCTTAAATTTTTGCTCGATTTTGACAACATATCGATAAGAAACTCCCAATGATGAGATTTCCAAAAACTCCATTTCAATTTGGATGTATCTGTGTAGAGCCCCACGGTATTTCAGAACCAAATGTCATTCGGAATATTTGATACCCATCTTTGTGCGCAAGGTATGGAAGGTATTGGTGAACTCTGGCACTGCTTGGCCCCTCTCTTGATGCAGCTTGGTCCATCTCATGTATTGGTCTTCATAGTTGCCAACAGGGTAATATTGTTCCTTGACCGCATCCATAAAAAAATCACAAGTGGGCTTGACCCCATATATTACAAACTCCTCTATGGAACTTTTCTCCCAGTAAGTTTTCCACCAATGTTTGATATGAGGGAGAGCCTTAAGGAGTGTGAAGGTAATCTTTTCCTTGTCAAAAAAATTGTGAATAGAGAAATAACCTTCTCGCAGATTTAACCATTTTTCTAGGGCATCTGCATTTATCTATCCTTCAAATATGGGAATATCAAAATTAATGTGCACCTTGAAAGGCGAGGTGTCTCCAAAGTGGCCTCTTGATGAAGACACGTCGGTTTTTATTGGCAGACATTCAAGTATGTGGGAAAAAAAATCCATAATTTCGTCCCTTTGTCGCATGAGAGCTTGCTCAAGTAGCATATTAATAGAATCGTCTTCTCTATCATTTTTCTTTTCTTCTTCCATGGAGGGTGTTAGCAATAAAAAATGCCTTGCAATTTATTTTGATATCATATCATAAGATGATAATAAGGTAAAGATTTATTTATAAATATTTAAGTTTTAAAGTATATAAGATTGGCTTTAAATCTTATTTTCCAATGAAAAAATGATGCGGCATCTCAAAATATACCAAAAAGCAAATTTTATCTTTAATCGGCTAAATGAATTTTTCACAGTGTAGTAAGCTAGTGAAAGTCTCCCTTTTCACCGGCTAAATGATTGTTTTCACAGTGTAGTGAGCCGGTGAAAGTGCAGGCTTTTCAGCTGATAAACTGCCTTGGGAAAAATCGATTTTCCGAGCCATGAAGAGTCTGTTTTACATGCTTAAATAGGCGATTGACAACTAGACATACTAATATTTCCAATGGTACTTTCAGATCTTCATTTAGAGCTAGGGAAGGAAGTCAAAAGTTCCCCACAAGATGAGGCATCATTTTCAGAAATTTTCCAAAATGTATTATTTTGGTCAAAAGGTCAAATTCGACTTGGTTGAGTTTATTAAGGAGAAGATGATGATGAATAATCATATATATTATCAAATATCATCCATGAGTGTAGGTGGCACTTCATTTTATCAACATAAATATTCTAGAGATCAAATCCTAAAATGTAGGAATATGACTAGATTTGGAAATCTGGATTTTCCTGTTTTAGTCACCTTCTTGGGAGACAGATTCTGATCATCTAGAAGCGTATTTTTCGAAACCAAAGGAGTTGTTTCATAAGAACAGGTGGCTCTTAAATAAACTCTCTCATTTTTCCAATATCTATTGTGATTTTTGAAATATAGGTCAATCTTTGAGCACCATATTTCCAGAAATTAAATACTTTGTTTTTCCTATTTTAGTCATTGTCTTTAAGGACAGATTTTGATGAGTTGGAATACTATTTTTAGAATCTGAAGGAGTTATTTCATAAGCACGGACTTATATTCAATAACCTCTCTCATTTTCCCAATATCTATTGTTATTTGGAGGATATAGGTGAATATTGGAGCAACATTTTTCTAGAAATTTCTATCTTTTCCAGCGACCTCACAATTTCGAATTTGAGATAAGAAAATAGGTTATCAGATCCATCTTTTGAGGATATTGAAAATAATTTGTAAATATTATTTAATCTCATAGATGTAAGAGGAAAGGGGAAGGGGAAGCAGTCTGAGGACTGTGGTTCATTTCCTTGAAGACTTGTATTTTTATCCTTTGGAAATAATCATGAGTATATCTTGACATCAAGCTTCTTTCACTTTGTATGTCCAGCTTTCATTTTCTTTCTTTCCAAGTCTGTGTATACTCAATGATAGAAGGTTTTCATTGCATATCTTTGTTGGTATATATGACTTCATACTTTTCTTCTGATGTTTGTCTCAATGCCAGATAGTTGTCATCCTATTGGTGCATTCATAAACTTAAGTTGCAAGTATTTATTTGTTATATCCGGTCATATGCTCTATGTAATCTTATATATGTTTCTGCTGGTGTGACGAGTATATTACATATCATTACTGGCCATTCACATGTGATGTTGTATAAGGTTGTCTACTGGTATAATGGGTTTTCTCGATCTTTCCACAATTTGATTTAAATATTTTGAGCAGCTTAGTTGAAAGCCTTGGTCTTTCGAGTGAATTATGTATTTCTAAATGGAGGTGGATTTATAATGTCATCTAATTTGATCCTTTTTCCTTCCATATTATTTATATTTTAAGTTACCAAGATTACACCCTTCTACAGTCAGGGAGTGATTCCTTGGAGTGATAACAAAATGGCGTCGTTGCCGGGGAATGAAAGTGAAAGCAGAGTTTCCCTGGGAGAACGACATAGATCTTATTCTTGATGGCAGACAAGAGATAGACATAAAATTCGATTGTAATCATTTTCCTGGCGACTCCACATTAAAGACTTCACTGGGGAGGATTCGGATGACAAAAGATGAAGAGGTTGAATCCTAAATCAAGGTATCAATTCATAAGTCTTCTCCATGAATTGTTACTTTTCTTTATTAACTCCTTCATGCTTTTTCCTTTGCATGTCAAGAGAATTATTTTTTGTTTTGTATATTCAGAAAATCATCATTCCTCTTATATATATCCATCTTTAGAAGGATATTTGCAGCCTGATTACATTGTATATGTTGAATCAGTCTTATTACCTCAGCTTGTCCATATAAATGACCACTGTATTTCAAATCCTTTATAATCTGATCAGCCATGTAATCTTGAAGAAATTGAAACTGATTCAAAACCTATACAGAGCTCAACACTTGTTACCATAACCTCTGAAACTTGTCAACAAATTTCTATTCCTCATGATCAGCCCACAACCTTTCAAATCAAAATCAGGATGAAGATGTTTAAGCCATTAAAGTTTCCCTCTCACCTTCACCCTTATCCTCTTGACTGTTATGAATATCTTCCTTGGTTTTCTGGAGAGAATCAAGCTTCAGCTGAGAAACACTTGGAATCTTTTTTGGATTTTGTTGATCGTTTTCAGATTGTTCATGAAGATGTGATCATGAGATATTTTTCAAAATCTTTGATCAGAGATGTTGCTCTTTGGTTTAAGGGTTTAAGAGCTAACTCCATTGACTCTTGGATAGAATTCTCTGATTTTTTTATGAAGTATTGAGGTGAACATAAATCAGTAGATTCTTGCCTTGCTGATTTCTATGCTCTGAAGAAAGAACAAAATGAAAATTTGCTTGTCTTCAATCAAAGATTTTGCAACATCTACTATGGTATGCCTTTGGAGATCCGACCGACAGAGAAAGCCACCATGATATACTATGTTAAAGGTCTTCATTCACAACTTGCCCTTCTATTGTTAGAAAGAAATTCTTCATCTTTGAGCAAATTGTTTGAAGATGCTCTAGAAGTGGATTGAAACATTTATGGTTCTAGGAGGATCCGAAAGCAATATGATTTTGAAAATCAGCATGTACTTGAACCAGCAGAAGGTCAATGTGTTTTAGAATTTAAACTTGAAGATAATGGATGTAAAACAGTTTTGGAATAGTAGCAAGAACATGATAGAGGAGAAGATATACATGAACAAAGAGATTATAACTATGAGGCAATTTCAAAACAGCAGCAAGCAACTGAAATGTTTCAGATTATAAATCAAATTATTCAACTTCGGCAGAGTATTCCAGAGATAAGTATTCATATAAAATTTATGATCAGTTTACAAAGCATGTTGAATCTATGATAACTTATGATGGTATAGACAACTACATTTTTAGATTTGATAATGATCTCTATCAATCAAACACTACTCTATCATCATATTTTGAACATTATTCTGAAGAAAAAGTTATAGTGTTTGATGATTATGAGATAATCAAAAAAGAACAAGAAAGTCATCAACCTTCTGGCACAGAAGAATTCATTGAGGAGCAATTTTTTCTTAAAGACCAACAGGTTCTTGACATCAGTTTTAAAGATCTAGTAGCAGATTTCATAGAATCTTACATCTCAGAAAACTTGAAAGTTTCAGATTTCGTAAGCTTCCACATATTTCCTGTTGAATTTGGTTTTGTGAAAGAGTTTTATTCATTGTTGTTGCATTTCAAAAATCAGTTATTAATCAGTAAGAATGATGATGACATTTTAGTATTAAAATTGCTTGGATGGTTGCTATGGAAATCAACCTTTACTTAACCAAATTGCAGAGCTAGTTCTGATAGAGTAGAATAGGAAATAAGCTCGCTTCCAGAGTATTTCTTTTCTTTCATTTTGCAGTAGACGTAGAAGATACTTTGTATGAATAAAGGAAATCTGAAGCATGTGCAAAGGTCGTCCACACAGGTTATGGGAAAATTTCAGAAATAAGTGAGATAGTTGACTCCATGCCCAATGCAACACTACACATTTTGTTCAGATTTTTATTTTCCAGGAAAGGCATTAGATCTGTGGTTCTTGAAAACCTTGCAGGAAGGTCTCCATCCCAGTTGGAGACAGATGTTAGTGATAAAAAATGCCTTGCAATTTATTTTGATATCATATCATAAGATGATAATAAGGTAAAGATTTATTTATAAATCTTTAAGTTTTAAAGTATATAAGATTGGCTATAAATTTTATTTTCCAATGAAAAAATGATGTGGCATCTCAAAATATACCAAAAAGAAAATTTTAGCTTTCACCAGCTAAATGAAATTTTCACAATGTAGTAAGCCGGTGAAAGTCTCCCTTTTCACCGGCTAAATGATTGTTTTCACAGTGTAGTGAGCCGATGAAAGTGAAGGTTTTTTAGCTTATAAACCGCCTTGGGAAAAATCAATTTTCTAAGCCGTGGAGAGTCCGTTTTACACGCTCAAATAGTCGATTGACAAATAGACATCCTAATATTTCCAATGGTACTTTCATGTCTTCATTTAGAGCTCAGGAAGGAAGTCAAAAGTTCCCCACAATATGAGGCATCATTTTCATAAATTTTCCAAAATGTATTATTTTGGTCAAAAGGTCAAATTCGACTTGGTTGAGTTTATTAAGCAGAAGATGATGATGACTAATCATATATATTATCAAATCTCATCCATGAGTGCAGGTGGCACTTCATTTGATCAATAGAAATATTCTATAGATCAAATCCTAAAATGTAGGAATATGACTAGATTTGGAAATCTGGATTTTCCTGTTTTAGTCACCTTCTTGGGAGATAGATTCTGATCATCTAGAAGAGTAGTTTTCGAAACCAAAGGAGTTATTTCATAATAATGGGAAGATATTCAATAAACTCTCTAATTTTTCCAAGAGCTATTTTGATTTGTGAAATATAGGTCAATCTTTGAGCACCATATTTCCAGAAATTAAATACTTTGTTTTCTTGTTTTAGTCATTCTCTTTAAGGACAGATTCTGATGAGTTGGAATACAATTTTTAGAAACTAAAGGAGTAATTTCATAAGCACGGACTTCTATTCAATAACCTCTCTCAGTTTCCCAATATCTATTGTTATTTGGAGGATATAGGTGAATCTTGGAGCAATATTTTTCCAGAAATTTCTATCTTTTCCAGCCACCTCACAATTTCGAATTTGAGATAAGAAAAGAGCTTATCAAATCCATATTTTGAGGATATTGAAAATAATTTTTAAAGCTTATTTAAGCTCATAGATGTAAGAGGCAAGGGGAAGAGGAAAAATTCTGAGGACTGTGGTTCATTTCCTTGAAGACTTGTATTTTTATCCTTTGGAAATAATCATGAGTATATCTTGACATCAAGCTTCTTTCACTTTGTATGTCCAGCTTTCATTTTCTTTCTTTCCAAGTCTGTGTATACTCAATGACAGAAGGTTGTCATTCCATCTCTTCATTGGTATATCTGACTTCATGCTTTGCTTCTGATGTTTGTCTCAATGCCAGATAGTTGTCATCCTATTGGTGCATTCATAAACTTAAGTTGCAAGTATTTATTTGTTATATCCGGTCATATGCTTTATGTAATCTTATATATGTTTCTGCTGGTGTGAAGAGTATCTTACATATTATTACTGGCCATTCACATGTGATGTTGTATAAGTATGTCTACTGGTATAATGGGTTTTCTCCATCTTTCCACAATTTGATTTAAATCTTATGAGCAGCTTAGTTGAAAGCCTTGGTCTTTCGAGTGAATTGTGTATTTCTAAATGGAGGTGGATTTATAATGCCATCCGATTTGATCCTTTTTCCTTCCATATTATTGATATTTTAAGTTACCAAGCTTACACCCTTCTACAGTCAGGGAGTGATTCCTTGGAGTGATAACAGAGGGTTTCTTGGGCGTACAAGAGTGATTTTCATCAAGAGAGATAAGCTCTAGACCCAAATTTCTATTCTCGGACCTCGTCAAGGACATGCACTAAAAAAAAATGATCAAGAGTAGCATGCTCTGATACCATTGATTCAGATTATTTTTGGCACGAAATGAGAGCGGAGATATAAAAAAGAAATGTACATAAATACATCAGATATTCAATAATATAACAGATATATATCATAGATATAACCATTAACACAGAGATACAGTAATACACAATTTCTATTAATGATCGAAATGTACAAAACTGTAGAAATACAGAGTGAAAGACTCGTCGAAATTGTGGCATCTTATCTCTGAGAAGAGATGTGACAGATACTCACATTCACAAGAAGATAATTATTACAATGAGGCTCCAAAGGAATTTTTAACATAAAGAGAATCCAAAACCCTAACCCTGGAAGATGAAAAGCCAACAGTTTAATGGACCCCATTTTGGGTAGTTTGGTGTATCAACTTCCAAGGGGCATAACTTTGGCATACGATCTTTGTTTGAGGCATACGATAGCTCATTGGAAAGGTATTTGTGAGGAGGTTCATTTTGGGGGCTAATTTAAACCCTTTTCCTCTCATTGAGGTGCCTGATATCATAAAAAATTCATTTAGGCCCTCAAAATGGCCACAAAAGTTTAGGAACCGAAAACTTGCTAAAAATAGTAAGTTTCGAGAAGACTCTTTTGTGCCAGTTGGAATAGGTGGGTGGACAATGATATCCACCTGGATCAAAGAAACAATTGAGAAGAAAGAATGGAATGATGCTATGATGGAAGAGTATCAATCCATCATGAAAAATGATGTATGAGAAATTGTGCCAAGACCTGAAGGAAAATATGTAGTGACTTCAAAATGGATTTACAAGATTAAGCATTTGGTGGATGGGAGTATTGATAAATATAAGGAAAGATTTGTGGCTAGAGGTTTCGCCTGGAAAGAGGGAGAAGACTATGATGAACTGTTTTCACCTATTTCTAGATACACTTATATTAGATCCATTATCTCTCTTGCATCCTCTATGGGTTGGAGTCTACATTAGATGGATTTAAAGACTGCTTTTATCAAAGGAGTTATTGAAGAAGAAGTGTATATAGAGGAACCTCAAGGTTTTGAGGCAAACAAGAAGGAAACTCATGTTTGAAGATTAAAGAAGGCCTTGTATGGACTCAAGCAAGCTCCAAGAGCTTGGTATGCTCAAATTGATAGCTACTTGACAAGACTTAGATTTTCCAAGAGCCATGTTGATCCAAACCTTTATTACAAGGTTGTGAAGAATGCACATGTGATTTTACTATTATATGTTGATGACTTGTTTATGAAAGGTGCAGGTCCTCTCATTATTTAGTGTAAGAGGGATTTGGCCTATGAATTCTATATGAAGGATCTTGGTTGATGCATTACTATTTGGGACTAGAAGTATGGAAAAATCCCAATGAAATACTCCTTGGTCAAGGAAAGTATATAGTAAATACCCTTCAAAAGTTGGGGATGATGGATTGAAAATCCATTAGTACTCCCATGATAACAAATTTGAATAAATTGAGAGACTCTTATTCTAATTTGATAGATCGATCTATCTAGCAGTAGTTGATTGGATCATTGATGTACCATATGGTTAATACCATGTCAGACATTTGCTTTGTTGTGAACACATTGAGCCATTTCCAGGTGGAATCGAGACATGAAGATTGGATGGTTGCAAAACACGTTTTGAGATATTTGAGTGGCACACTAAATTATGGTTTGAGATATGTCTCAAACAATGACTTACAACTGAAAGGATATATAGATCCTGATTGGGTAGGGAATGCAGATGATAGAAAGATCACTTCAAGAATAGGCTTCAGTTTGGGCTTTGCTATGATATCTTGGACTAGTAGGAAGAAAAAGTCTGTTGCACTCAAAACTGTCGAGGTAGAGTACATTGCAGCTTGTGATGCATGTAGGGAAGTAGTATGGCTCCATAAGCTAGTTTTTGGACTATTTGATCAGTTGTTGGAATCGACCGTAATATACTATGACAATGAAATATGTGTAAAGATTTTAGAGAACCCCATGTTTCATGACAGGTCGAAGCACATTGAGATCAAGTAGTACTACCTCCGTGATAAAGTCTAGAAGGGAGAAATAAAGCTCTAGTATATCTCCACCGATGAGAAGACAACGGATATTATGGAAAAGCCTCTGTCCAAAACTAAGTTTGTATACTTCAGGGACAAGCTGGGACTTGTGGAGATTACTCCTCTCATTGAGAGGGAGTACTGGTGGACATACATTCTCTCTGTGTCACAAGGAGTGTCGAAATTAGTGACAATGGTCCAGGTTGGTACCATAGACAGACATTCTCCCTGTGTCATAGGTAGTGACCAGATTAGTGATGAATGTTTCAGGACGAACATTCTTCTAGTGTCACAGGTAGTGACTAGATTATGAAGAATGGTCATTCTCCCTGTGTCACAAACAATGACCAGATTAGGGAGAATGGTACATGGAAGTCACTCTTCCTGTGTCACAGATAGTGACCAGATTAGGAAGAGTGGTCCTTCTCCCTGTGTCGCAGGAAGTGACCATATTACGGATAATGGAGTAGGAAAATCATTCTTCTTGTGTCATAGGTAATGAACAGATTAAGAAGAATGGTTTGTGTTTCCCAGATTCACTCATTTGAGTGTGTGGCTTTCAGCACTTGATACCTGCAACATCATGCCCAAATTACTAAGATGGAGTGTGGCTTAGACAATTGATGATGTGTTATGACAAATGATGTTGATGTTGATGATGATTTGATATAACCCTTTTAATAGATAAATTTGTCAACTTGAGAACATTTAGATGGTCATTCTGAATACATCCGTAGTTAAGAAAGATTTTTGAATTTTTGTAACTATGGTTAGTCTTCATAATGATGTTGATGTTGATGATGATTTGATATAACCCTTTTAATAGATAAATTTGTCAACTTGAGAACATTTAGATGGTCATTCTAAATACATCCCTAGTTAAGAAAGATTTTTGAATTTTTGTAACTATGGTTAGTCTTCATAATGTATTTGTAAAGAATATTTTTATGCTCGGTAAAAAAGGAAAATTATTTTTTAGTCAAGTCCTCTTTCAAAATTTTAAGAGGGAAATTTTAAATTTGTAAAAATGATTTTTTAGCTCCAATTGTACAAGTCGTCCCTAAACTTATTGACGAATAAGTATAGATATAGCCCTAAGTTCTTCATTTGAAAACACAACAATTTTCCTTTTACAAGAGCAACTGCAGCTACTACAGGTTCACTGATTCTTGAAGCAAATAGGAATCTCAAGCGAATTCTTCTTGGCATCTTGTCTTTCATCCTTTTCTCTCTTCATCTCCAGCTCGCACGTGTGGAGTCTCTCTCTCTCTCCTATGCACAATTTTTCTATGTAGTTGCAACAACTACTGCTAGATTTGCTAAGGCCAAAATTTGTAGGGTTTGTCTTGAAGGCCGGAGACCAGGTTCTAAGGGTTTCTCTTTTTGTACAAAGGATTTATATATTAAAAAGAGTTGTTGGGTTTTTCCCCTTCATGGATTTTCCTAGGGTAAATCTTGTGTCTTTCTATGATCTCTATTGTTCTTTGGTTATATTTTTCTATTGCATTTATATGGTTGAATATATGAAGTTTAATTTCTTAATGATATATTGAAAAGTGAAAAGGAAGTTTAGCATCATTAGAAGTAATTATCAGTTTTTTAGAAATGTTGTTCCTAGATCCATTGTACTAGGAATTTCAACAGAGTGTCCATTTGTGTTCCTTGGAGGCACCCCCCAAGAGAAAGGATCATTGGAGATTGCGAACAAATTTGAGAACATATTTGGGAGTAGTTAAAGATGATAAAAGATAAAGGGGCATAGATTGAAGAACACGTTTATGGAGAATCAATTAGTTGGAAGAATTAAGAAACTTGAATGTCCAGCAAACTAGTTTTCAATCCATTCTTGTGAGAATATCCTCCCAGGAGGAGTTGCATAGAGCATTATCCACCAGGGGGGCTCCGAGATGTTTGGATGGAAGGAAGATCCTTTGGAAGCTGGGTATTCTAGAGATGTGAGTCTATACAATAAGGGGAGTATTAAGGGAAATAAATTGAGATTTAGCTTGATTAATTGAAATACCTGAGTCATCCATGAAGTCGGAGAGAACTTGTTTGATGGAATTATCTTCACACACTGATGGAGTCCCCATGAGCATTGTGTCGTCAAAAAATTGTTGATGGGAGATGGGAATATATTCTTCGTGGAGTCGCAATCCTCTTATCTTGTTACCCATTATCGCAACTTTTAGAGCTCTCTTGAGGCCTTCAGCCATAAGAATGAACAGAAAGGGAGAGAGGGGATCACCTTGCCTAATACACCAATATGGAACAAAGGTAGCAGAGGGAGATTCATTGATGATAATGGAGAATAAGTATGAGGAGGTAAGGGATAATATCCATTTGATCCATCGAGAAGAGAAACCAAAGGCTAACATGACTTATTGGATGTACTGCCAACTAAGCTTGTCAAAGGATTTAAACATATCGATTTTGATGAGTATGCCGAGGGATTTGGTGATTTTGAGTGAGTGAATGACTTAATGAGCCAAAATAATTCCATCAAGGATTTGGTTCCCCTCAACATAGTCAGTTTTCACATGGGAGATAAGGGAGGGAAGGAGTACTTTTAAGTGATTGGCTATGACTTTGGTTATGATCTTTCATAGGGGTAAGGGGCAGAACTTGTTGGGGTCATACATTCATTATTATTTGGGGATAAGGCTTATAAAGGTGGTGTCTAGGGTAGAAAGGACGTTGGAAAATTTGTAGGAGTCCTCCACAAGGGCCCAAACATCATGTTTAAGGATGGTCCAACAGGCTTGGAAGAAATATGTTGTGAAGTCATTTAGACTAGGGGATTTCTCTTTAGGCATGTCCATAACAACCCTTTCAATTTATTCCATGGGAATGGGTTTTAGGAGGAAGTCATTTTTCTCAGGGGGGAATGTGTTGAGTAATTTTTGGATGGCCAATCTTCTTTCATAAATGGGTTCAGAGAGAATATTCTTGAAAAAACTGATGATTTCTCGCTCTATGTCTGCATCTTTGTAATTTGGTTTTTCTAGTTGTCTTTTACAAAGGAGATATTGATTTGATTCCCTCTCTAAACCACTAATTGGTGGGAGAATTTGGTGTTTTTCTCCCCTTCCTTCAACTAGCAAGCTATGGATTTTTGTTTCCATAGATTTTCCTCTTGCTTTCTTCATGCATTAAAATTTTCTTGTACATGTTCTTTTGCTTGGACTAGCTAACTTGTGTGCCCTTCAAGGACCATAGATTATTGTATTTGTTGCATATGTACTTCCAGGTCTTGTTTTTCTTTGAAAATTCTACCGAACTCCTCTGTGTTCCAATGTCTGATATAAACTTTAACATGTTTTATTTTTTGTTGGAATGGATACATGGTGAGGGAGAAATCAGAGCTAATTCCTCCCACCGGGTCTTGAACTTGTCGAGGAAGCTAGGGTGCTCGAGCCAAAAACAATCAAACATGAAGGGGAATTTAAGAGGACTCCATGTGAGGTCTATGTTTAACTCAATGGTCCAATTATCTGAAGCACAAAACATAAGGATTGTAGCTAAGATATGAATGCCTAATAACATGAGGGATGTGAAATCCAGGAAACGGTTGAGTTTGGATGTTATCTGATCTTTTGTTTTCCTCTTTTGTTGTTCTAAGTGTGCATATGATTGTTAGTTTCAAGGTCCTTCTAATCCATATGTTGTATTAGTGTTTTGAAGTGTTGGGAGTTTGGATCCAACTTATGAATTCCCCCTTTATTTTATTCCATTGAGGTGATGATGTTGAAGTCTCCTCCAATGAGCCAATGGGCATCACCTATGAGGTGAATGAGACTCTGAAGAGAGGGGAGAAATATAATCTTATCAGGGATAGGATTGGGGACATAGACATTGATGAGGAAGCCATGTTCGAAAGAGCCTATCAAATGGTACTAAGTAGTTATGGAGGAGTGCATGGAGAATAAGTGGGAAAGTGAAACAACCTGTGGGTTCCAGATGACATAAAGTCCTCCAGCGACCCCTTGAGAATCAATACAAAAAACACTAGATCATTGTTCACTTGAGAATTTATTATCTTAAAGCATGATGATAGTGGGATTTTATTGAGCTAAGAGGTTTCAGAGAATCCTATGCTTATTTTTTTCCATTCAAACCTATGATATTTTAGGAGATGATTTTGATGGTAAATAAGAAGAGGTGGGGGTGAATAGATCCATTAACACAACTATTCTTCCATATTTTGTGAGCATTTCTCTTATTTCATGGATGAGTTTCTTGTTTGATCGACACCCCTGTCTCTTTTCATATCTAATGGTACAGGAGGAATCTTCCATAGGATGGGTTTTCAAGCCAAGAGAAGTAGAACAATGATTCTTACCTTGGGAAGCAAGTGATTTCTGTTCAGTGGCTCTTATGAGAGATTGCTTCAGGATTTGGACCTATTGTTCATGGATGGATTTAAGTTCATGCCATTCACATGTCATTTCTATTGATTGGAGGTCAAGGTCTCCCAAATATATTTATTCTCTGTCCTATGACTATGGTGGTTCAGGAGTGTCCTCATTCATGTATTCCTTGTTTTCTAGGGGGTTATGGTCCATGGTATTCCTTCTCTTTGTGTTTTCTTCTGCATTCCTTACTTCATTGTTGATGGCAGGATTGTTCCTCTGTCAAGGTTCCTTGAAGGTGGGGTTATTAGGGTCTTCTCATACTTGTGAAAGAGCTTCATAGCTATTAATAGTCTTGATGTTGTTATTACCCAGTGGAGCAATTGAGTGGTGACATTGTCTCCTTAGATTCAGAACTTCTTAAAAACCCTCGACGTACTTTTTTTCTTGTCTTGGTTCAAAGACTGACTTATCGTTCAGTGGACAGTCTTTGAATAGGTGGCCATGTTCATTAAATTTTTTGTAGCATAATGGAATATGCTCATAATCGAGGGTTTGTTTCCATTCTTCATCTTGGTAACTCAGACAAATTGATTCTAGCAGGGGCTTGGTCAAATTCATGTAGACATGGATGCATGAATAGGAAGTGTAGAGACCCTGCTTGGTGAGCTATCAGGTTTTGACAAACATGTCAAGTGATTTTTTTATTCCTTCCATGATATTTGGCTCCCAAAATTATGAGGGGAGGGAGTAAATACACATCCAAACAGGGGACTTCGTGAATTCTTCTTTGTCAACGCCGAATCTATCCATATAGGGTCGGAAGTAGAGTCCCATGGAGTTGAAAAATTATGAATCATTTTCAAAAACCATGTATCAGTCTTCCAGATTGGATAGGTTGTCGTGAAGAAACCCCTTGAAACCATCTTGAGGTAAATCTGAACTTTGGGTTTCCATATGTGATTAATCCACCAGACTAGGGATTTTTTAGTGGGACAAATACCCATGAACTTTCCAATGAAGTCATGGTCCTTCATGAATTGGATATATGGTCCTATCTTCTTCAAGTTGATCTCATAACACAGGTTTTCAGTGGATTTTGGAGTGAATCGACTGGTTCCAATATTTTTCTTTGGACTTGATCCTCCTACTCCTCCTTTCATTGTTGCATTGATGTCTTACTACTTTCCCTCCCATTGATAGAACATATATGTGATCATATTATGGTATATACAGAAGGTATTAACCTCCAATTGTAACCTTTGATGAGACTAGAATATTGTAGGAAGCAAGAGAAACCCTAAAGCCTTGGATAATTACCCTCGAAGACAAGTTGCCTTAATAGAATAATTAATATTGACTTATTATCCCCCAGGAAGAGAAGTCAGCCCAGTTATTTATGATGGAGCAGTATAAATAGAGGGCGATAGAGATCATTTGTGACTCACTCACTCACGACTGCATAAGGACAAGAAGTGTGCATCAGTGAAGGAGAACTGCAACTGCTAAAGTAGTGATCTTGTCTTGGGTTATCGTTTTGTACTTTCTGCTTGGTATTTGGTTATCCTTTCTTGGTTTGATAGCCTTGGTTGGCTATTAATATACTATCAGAATTATTCTATATATCAAGGTTAAGGTGCTCGGGGGTGGCCTTTGTGCCTATGGTTGGGTGACAATATTGTTATATTGTCTATGGTTAAACGAATACGCCCATTTTTCTAACATCTTATGGGCCCACACCTCCTTCAATCAGTCTAAGCACTAGAAGGAAGCTAAGAAATAATATTATCAAGCTCTTTGAAGAACTATTGCTATGGTTTCTAGTAGGTGCAATTACTGAAACACTGTCGCTAGGGTTACTAGCAAGTGCAGCTTCAAACCCTAAAACCTCTTGCCCAACACCTTATGATGGAACACTTTACTCAAGGAGAGGATATTCTTGTGTGCCTTAGTCCAGCGCACCTATTGGCACTCTCAAAAGGAAAAATTATCAAGGTTGAGATTTTGGGTCAAAGTCAACATTTGACCATTCCAAGTCAACATTTGACTAGTCAAATTCAAAGTTTGACCAGCTATCAGTCAATAGAAATCATGAATGAAAAGACAGATCATCTACACTATTAATATCTTACAGGAACTCTTGAAGATGAAATGTGGATAATTGAGAGTGGAGCTTCCAGTCATATGAAAGGAGACCAGGTCAGACTCTCAAGTCTGAATGAAAAGAAGGCATCCTACGAGGTAGAGCTGGGAGACAAGAACACCTATCTAGTCAAATGAATTGGTCAAGCCTCCATCAAATTGAAATTAGGTAACAATTTTCATTTGAGTAATGTCTTATATGTACCTAGTTTAGAAAAGAATCGTGTATATATATCTTTCCTAGAAGACAAAGGAAATAGAATAGCCTTTGTAGATGGTGAAGTAATATATTGGTCTAGAGACTCTAGAATAGAGAATGTTAGAGTTATTGGAACTTGTGAAGGAAAATTATACAGACTACTAGAACATAATGATGAATCTCTTATACATGATGAAGGAAAACCTAGTGAACTTTGGCATAGAAGGTATGCTCATCTAAACTATCAATCATTACCTTTCCTCGAGAAAATGGTTGAAGGAATACGAGAACTACATTCTACACATGAAGGAATTTACAGAGGATGTGCTCTTGGTAAAAATGTTAAGAAGCCATTCTCAAGTAGCATTAATAGATCTAAGGAAATCCTAGATCTAATACATTCAAATGTTTGTGGTCCGATTCCAGTCAAATCTCTAGGAGGTTCTCTTTATTATGTAACCTTCATAGATGATTAATCAAGAAAGACTTGGTTATATCTCTTGAAGACAAAGGATGAAGTTTTCATTGAGTTTCAAGAATTCAAAGCAGAAATAGAAAACCTCACAAGCAAGAAAATCAAGACTTTGAGAACAGATAATGGAGGATAATACACATCCAAGGAATTTTTTTCCTTTTGCAAATAAGTAGGGATTAGGAGGGAGCTAAACATCCCTCATAATCCTCAAAAAAATGGTGCAATAGAAAGGAAGAATATATCCATTTAGGAAACCGTGAAGGCACTAATGAACAATCAAGGTGTATCCATGTATGTATGGGGAGAAGCAAACATGACAACAATATATGTTTAGAACAGAAGTCCCCACCGCATATTGAAGGATATGACTCCAAAAGAAGCCTTCTTAGGAAAGAAACCCAATGTGGAACAGTTAAGAATCTTTTGGTGCCATGTTTACATTCATATCCCCAAGGATAAAAGGAAGAAACTAGAACCCTTAGGAAAGAAGGGCATATTTGTTGGATATAGTGAATCATCCAAATCCTACAGAATCTATATTCCAGAAAAACATAAGATTGAAGTCAGCAGAGACGTAAAATTCAATGAGAAGATGGATTTCAATAAATATATAGAAGAATCCATGGAAGAAGAAGAATATGAAGAGCCTAAAGAAGAAATCACCTATCTTCCAGAAAGTTAGAATGAAGAACCAGAACAACTTGATCATCTGATGCAACCATGTGAACCTATTGAATAGGTCATTGTACCCAAAACTAGAAAACACCCAGCTTGGCTTGAAGCTACTCTATAAGAAGCAGAAAGACTCAAAGCTCCAAGTGGCACCTTCAGAGAAAGAAAAAATCCCAAAAGATTCTCCATCTATGCAACATGTATGAAAAAACTTATAAATGAAGAACCCACCACATTTGAAGAAGCAACTCAGAAGAAACAGTGGAAAGAAGCCATGACAGAAGAATACTAGTATGACATGAAAAATTATGTGTGGGAAATCATGCCAAGACCCAAGGAAAAATCAGTGGTAACTTCAAAATGGGTCTATAAGATCAAACATGCAGTAGACAGAAGCGTGGAAAAATACAAGGAAAGGTTTGTAGCTAGAGGGTTCTACCAGACAGAGGGAGAAGATTATGACGAAACCTTTCCTCATGTTTCCATACATACTTCTATTAGAGCCATTATGTCTCTTGTTGCTTCCATGGGATGGAGTCTACATTAGATGGATGTAAATAAAACTTTTCTCAATGGAGCAATTGAAGAAGAAGTATACATTGAACAACCTCAAGGTTTTGAGGTACATTCCAGAGACACTCATGTTTGCAAATTAAAGAAATCCATGTATGGAATCAAGCAAGCTCCAAGATCTTGGTATGCCATAATTGACAATTACTTAATAAGACTTGGTTTCTATAAGAGTCATGCAGATCCAAATCTCTACTACAAGGTTGTGAACAATGCACTTGTGATTCTACTGTTGTATGTCGACGACTTATTCTTGATAGGTGCAGAGTCTCACCACCCAGTGTAAAAAGGAATTAGCTTCTGAATTCGATATGAAAGATCTTGGTCTCATGCACTATTACTTGGGACTAGAAGTATGGAAGAAGCATGGTGAAATCTTCCTTGGACAAGGAAAGTATGCAGTAAATATTCTTTAGAAATTTGGAATGATGGCTTGCAAATCCATGGCCACTCCTATGACCAGATATATAAGAAAAGTAAGAGACTCAGATTCTGATCCAGTAGACATGTCCCTATATCAGAAATTGATTGGGTGGTTGATGTATCTAGTGAATACTTGATCCAAAATGGATCCAGGAAGGCCTAAAAATCAAAGTTCTCGTAATCGAACAAAACCAATGCCATTGCGTCGGTCTCATCGATCCAATTCTAGCCATATTTTTTTTTCTGAAAATGGACACTATATGTGGATGATATCGCGATCTGAAGATCAGGTCAAACATGAAAAAAAAGTCAAAGTCAAAGTCAATGCTGACATCATCAGTATGTCATGATGATGTCAGTAATACATCATGGTGACATCATCAGTATGTCATGATGATGTCAGTAATACATCATGGTGACATCATCATGACACGTGGAAGCACCAAGAGCTGACACATGTTAGTTAGTTTTGGCTTTTTTAGGTGGTGATTTGGCCCAATAGAAAAGTGACACGTGGCACCATACGGAGGTGACATCTGGCACTGTATGGATGCAACACTTGAATGTACAGAATGTTGACATGGAAGTTGTACATATGACACATGGTAGGTGATGTGGTAGTACGGCTGATGATGTGGCAGTATGGATGACGACATGGCAGGGTCGTACGATGATGTGGAAGTTGTATGGATGACACATTGCAGCTAATGTGGAGATGATGTAGATTATATGGATTGACACATGGAAGTTCATATGATGACATGGCAGTCATACAAATGACATGTGGAAGTTGTATGATCACTGTACAGGATGACGTGGCGAGTAGTGATGTAGCATGGGCCAATGGCAAGGTGACACATGGCCCATTGAGGAGGTGTCATGTGGCACCTTCTAGAAGGTCAACTAAATTTGGCAGATTCCTACAAATCTAGCGGTTCCACCAAATCTCACGGAGATCCTCCAAATCTGGCGGAATCTCGCTAAATCTGGCTAACTGGAGCTAAGTTTGGCAACTGTCACTAAATTTAGCGAAGTCTGACTTATTTATCCAGGCAAAAAAATTGAGAAAAGTTAATTTTTTTGGCATGCAAATCGAGACTGTAGGGACTATATGTATTTGACATGGGTAACATTGGGATTCATGTCGAGGGGAGGCCCCGAGGTACTATTCAGAAGCAAGTCGACTTTATACTCAAAAGTTGCAGAATTTCGAGGGGAGTATGAATATGGATTTTTTTTTTTCATCCGAGTAGTCGAACAAAAAAGTACTTCCAAATCTCGAGGTGTCAAGTCAAGCATAGTGTAACACACCCAACCCTTAAATACCCTTTCTAGGGTTGGGGCATCAATTTTTTTTTCTTTCCCTGGTGCATTTTTGGTCCCTTACTTAAGAAAAACCCTCTTAATTAGCTTCCTTGAAACTTACATCTCTCACTGTGCGCTTGAACCAGCTAGCAAGGTCTTCCTTGTGACCTCGAGCTAAAAACCAGGAGCCAAGAACCTGTGTTAGCAAAGGTTTCGACACTTCGGAAGTTCCCAGACTTTGGGAGTTCCAAAAGAGTTATCAAATTCTTAGATCGTCAAACAACAGAGGGGACCAATGGTTCACATCCTCCATCGATATCTATGATTAAAAAGGGGGCTTCGGTACTCAGCACTGAACATACCGTTTTCCTAATCCTTGAAGTCCCAAGGTCTCACAACGTGGCCTTATCCATTCGACGATTGACGTTCGGTGATCGTCGATCTCTGTCGAGAATTCCTTTTTACCACACTATGTCCAAACTCTCAAACTTCTGATATATCGCCACGTGGTATTGCCCCTTCAGCAATCGACATTCGACATTTAGTGATTTATGTCGAGCATTCATTTTTACCACACTATGTCCAAACTCCTGAACTCCCAATATATCTCCATGTGGCCTTAACCCTTTGGCGGTCATGGTTCATCGTTCTGTATTGGACGTTCCTATATTATACCATGCCCCACATCTTCCAAACTCTTGGAGTCCCAGACACATCGCTAGCCATGTAGGCTAGGTGGCCAAGAAACAAAAACTGACATGTGGTGAGGGTAAAGGGGTGACACGTGTCCTCGATAGGGGGTGACACATGTTATTCTCTAATAGGCACAATGAGTATGTGAATAATCTATAATTGGGTGACACATCAATGACATCATCAAGCCACATCATGATAGATCGATAACTGCTTAGTCCTTCAATCTAAAAATCCACAAGGTTCCATGTAGATCCATATATCTACGGTTCTCATTACTTTGCGACTTCGGCTTCAGAGCTAACCAAATCCTCTTGACATAAATCCCCCAAAGAGATAAGTCTTTGGACTCTCGGATCTTGCACCACGTGTCCTCTTCGACCAATGGTCAAGATTTACTTTGGCATTCGCGACTTCGGTGGTTTTCACTCCCTGAAAACCCTTGGTCAAATTCCTCCAGAGTACAAAGTCTTTGGACCACAAGATCACATGCCACGTACCCATTCATCCAATGGTCCTCGTAACTTCGACAATTCAACATTCAAGCATTTGGTGTGTATCTCTCGACTTTCCTTCCAGACCACACCGAATATATTGCCACGTGTACCTAGCATCTACGAGTAGACTACAACTAGGTTTTAATCCAACTTACAGACCTTCAGGGAAAACTTGTGCATTTCTAGATCACCAAATACCCAGACTCACGAATAACCATGGATCTATGGACACGTGTCCCTCAAGTTCAACAGTCCATATTAACTCCACAACTCCAGAATTCGGGGGTTCCAGCGTTAGACCATTCCTATTCTCCCGAAGTAGAATATTTATGAAGCGCTTAGAACTTCAATTCCTACGTATGATCTAATGGCTGAGAGTGATCTATGTTGAATCCCCAGATCGGTGGTCCTCGTCGATTCACAACTTTGGCCTTCGGCTATTTTCTAGGATTGTGGAAACACAATTCTCGAAGTCCCAAAGCCGAAGAGATAGCCCATTTTTGGACTAGCGAAGGGTTTTTAGACCATGGTCACATGGATACTTTAAAAATTCTAGGGGATAAGTGCTAATCCTTTAACAACAATTGGGTTAATGAAATGGGCATGAGCACTCGATCAAATGGGTGAATAGTCTAAAGGAAAATTTTCCTTCTCCAACAAAATTCGGACTTTGACATTTCCACTAAGGTAAACTTAAAGAGTTGACAGGACTTAGACATTTCAGTTGATCCTACCCCAAACCTTCTTCGGATTCCCATCCCATGATTATATAGCAGCAAAAATGAGATAAATTGAAAGATTATATAGATATAACAGTTTACAGAAATCACATACATTTTCTAACAATTGTTCAAATACTAAAAGACTGAATCATAAACACATACATTTCATCATCACATTCAATATAATACACATAGTATGAAAATACTTGTTAGAACTGGAAAATGTGAAGCAATTGTTGAAAGGGGTGCATATTTCCTCCAAACCATAGGCACATCCACTCCTACTGGATTTACTACTAGCCACCCTCGAGCTAGACCATGATGCTCTAAGAGAGATTATTTCTCTTTGCTCCACAACAATTAGGGATGAAGGTTACTCTCCTTCTCCCACAGGAACTTGGCAACTGGTTTTCTCTACTCCAAGAAAGGAGGTCTACATGAGTACTTCCTCAGTCACTTGTCAGCCTCATTTATCATCTTGTAGCAAACCATGCCCATGACTTCTTACATCCATATCGAGCTTACTTCTCAACGTTTCTTTCTCAACTTCAGAATCAAAGTATATTTACTACTCTTCTCGGGAGAGTGTTTTCTCTACTCTGATATCTCACAGATTTGTCTCTATGTCTGAATTACCTCATTCCTTTCCTTCCTAAACAAGGTTTCGTGGGTCTGAATCCCAATTCGTGGTCAGGCATGTAAGCCTTACCAATGGGTACCCCACCCCCTCTCCTCATTAACTCTTGAGGATGGCCTTCCAACTACCAACCTGACTGGTGATTCATTTCTGGGTTAGAGGAATGTTGAGCAATTATACCCAGTAGGTACTAGTTTGGTGAGGCTAATATCAACCATTCTTTGTTTTCCTTCACCATCTCTCTCATAGCATCCATGGTCTATCTTGGAAAAATTTCCCCCTTTCAGTAGTTGTAAAACACATATTCAAATTCAAATTCTATTAATAACATAAAATTCATACATTGACCATTTTATACAAAGGTTCATCAAATCAAACATTCACACATATTTAGTTTTCCATAGTTTCTTGGCCAGTTATAGTTATATTTACAAACTGGGGGAAACATGGGTATTATAATCACGTCCCCCTTAAAGAAACATGGCCCTCATTGTTCTATCTGTCGATGTGCTTTGTATGTACATAAGTAAACAAAAGTGGATATGTATGTCTCATGGAATCCTCCATTTCCCATATAGCCTCATATGGGCCAAAGTGTTTCCACTGCACCTTGACTTGTGCAATGGTTCTTTTCCTAACTGGGGTTTTATTCTTATCTATTATGCATTGGGGTGCTAGCAGGATTTCTCCCTCATGTTCCACCTGAATCAAAGGTTAGTCAATAATATGATTATAATCATGTATATACTTCTTTAATAAAGAAACCTGGAAAATATTATGTGCCTTCACTGTGGGAGGAAGTGCTAGCCAATAGGCTATTGGTCCCACTCTATCCAAAACTACAAAGGGTCCACAATACCGAGGTTCAATCTTGGCACAATCTCCCATGCTCAAGGAGATTCTCCTGGGTCTAACTCAGAGATACACATGATCCCCTACTTTGAACTCTCTAGGATTCCTTTTCAGGTCTATATAGCTCTTTTGTCTATCCTGGGCTATCTTCAGATTTTGCCTGATCTGAATAACTTGTTGTTCCATTTCCTTTAGCATATCTGACCTGATTGTAACTCTACCTATTGGATTATTATAGCTGATCATAATGTTACATTTCCTTCCATAGAGCACTTCAAAAGGGCTCATTTTCAATGACTCTTGATAGCCATTGTTGTAAGCAAATTCTACTAGTTGTAGGTAGTCCTCCCACTTCTTGGGTTGATGCATTACATGCATCCTCAACATGTCTTCTAATACTTTGTTTAATACTTGGTTTAACCTCTCTTTCTTCCCATGATCCGAATTATTTTTGAGAACGAAATGAAAGAAATACACATAAATATTGCCAAAAATAGAGAAATACACATAAATATTTCCAAAAACAGAGAAATACAGTGATACATGATTTCTATTAATGAAAGAAATGTACAGAGATTGTAAAAATACAAAGTGAAAGACTCGCTAGAATGGTGGCAGATTATCTCTGAGAAGAGATGTGACGGATACTCACATTCGCAAGAACATGATTATTAAAATGAGGCTCCAAAGGCCTTTTTAACATAAGTAAAATCTAAAACCCTAACCCTAGAAGATGAAAAGCCAAAAGGTTTGCGGTCCTCGATGGGGGTAGTTGTTATGTCAACTTCCCGGGGGCGTAACTTTTGCATACGATCTCTATTTGGGGTGCTCAATACACCACTGGAAAGGTCTAATCGAGAAGAATGACTTTTAACTGGCCCAAGTCAATGCCCATAGCAATCATCTGGACCCCAAATTCCCAAAAAACGTCGTTTAGGGCCTCAAAACAGCCCTCAAAGTTTGGAACCCAAAAAGCTGCATGTGGAATAGGTGGGTGGCCATCGATATCCACCTGGATCAATACTCCCTCCTTAGGAATAAATGGTCTCCATTGTGTTGAGTTCCCGGGGGAGAGAGGGAAGTGTTTGCTGAATCTGAATCTTGGTGAGCTACTTGCCTTGTTGGAGACGTCGCATTGCTTGGTTTGTGTAAGTTTGTCACAAACCTGTTGCTGGCAAGGTTGAATATGTTCAACCAATCAGGCTCCATGAGATGTCTGTGTGCCAAAGGAATCTTTGTGCTTTGTTTCATTTTTGTCGACCTGCTTATGTTGGAAGGTGCTTAGGCTGAGGCTATAGTGCTTGCAATATCCTTCTGTTCACCTTTTGAAAAAATTGTGAAGAAGCTGAATTTTGTAGTATGAGATACTACCTTGCGACACTTTTTAGGTGGAACAGTAGTCAAAACTACCTCTGGTATTCTGTAGAGATGACCCCCCAGAGAAACAATGAAACGACAGGGTCGAGACTCATAAATAACATCGTGTTTTTACATATATGGTTGGCCCAAGAGAACATAATAGACGTCCAGTGGGGAAACATCACATAATACCTCATCCTTGAAGGGATTGATATTGTATGACAATCGACACTGCTGGCTGACACAAATATCTCATCCCTGGAGAAGCCACCTGATGTTGTATGGTTGTGGGTGTGGTGTTGTTGACAATCCCAATTGTTTGACGACCTCTGCTAAGATGAGGTTCTTCTGGCTTCCGCTATCAACAATAAAATGCAACGGAGTCCCTTTCAACCACATATGTGAATGAAAAAGGTGTTCCCCCTCTTCAGGATATGTTGGTTCTTCTAGTTGTATTGATGCAGTTGTGACAATAGGAGTAGGGTCTGCGTCGATGATATTTCTTCTACCAGTATTGTTTGAGTCATATTCTGAATTGGGGTTCAACTCCTTGTCTTTGATGTCAGCCACCAATGACTGTTTTGAGAGAAAATCATATGTGTTGTGCCAGGGCATTTTGTGGAAATCACACCACTTTCTAGTATTCTTCTTCATCTTCACATGACCTTTCTTTTCATGTGGCTTGGACTGGTTTTCAGGAGGCTGTTTGTTAGGGTTGTCTTTATCATAATTTTGTTGCTGCGGATTTGCAGACCCGGAATCTCACTTGTTTTGATGCTTGAATTTCTACTCGATTTTAACAGCATATTGATAAGAAGTACCAAGTGATGATATGTCCAGAAAATCCATTTTAGTTTGGACATATATGTGTAGAGCCCTACAGTATTTCATAACCAAATGTTGCTTAGAGTCTTTGATATCCATATTGGTGTGCAAGGTATGGAAAGTATTGGTGAACTCTGTCACTACTCGACCCCTCTCTTGCCACAGTGTGTTCCATCTCATGTATTAGTCCTCATAGTTTCCAATAAGGTAATACTAATCCTTTACCGCATCCAAAAAAAATCCCAAGTGGGCTCGGCCCCATATATTCTAGACTCCTCTGTGGAACTTTTCTCCCAGTAAGTTTCCCACCAATTTTTGACATGGGGGAGAGCCTTAAGGAGTGCAAAGGTGATCTTTTCCCTGTTGGAGAAATTATGAACAGAGAAATAACCTTCTAGAAGATTTAACCATTTTTCTAGGGCATCCTCATCTAGATGTCCTTCAAATATGGGAATATCAAAATTAACTTGTACCTTGAAAGGCGAGGTGCCTCCAAAGTGGTCACTTTATGAAGATGCGCATGTTGTTATCGATAGGCATTAAAGGATGTGGGAAAAATTCTCCATCATTTCATCCCTCTGTCATGTGAGAGCTTGCTCAAGCAATAGATTAATAGAATATTATGCTCCATCGTTTTTATTTTCTTCCGCCATGGAGGATTTTTTGGGCATGTGAAATCGATTGTTCTCAAGAGAGACAATCTCGAGACCCAACATGATGTACTCGTACCTCGTCGGGGACATGCACTGAAAAATGATCAAGAGCAGCCTGCACTGATACCACTGATCCAGATTATTTTTTAGAACGAAATGAAAGAAGATATATTACAATGAAATACACATAAATATTTTGAGAAACAAATAAATACAGTAATACATTATTTCTAGTAATGAAAGAAATGTACAGAGACTGTAAAAATACAGAGTGAAAGACTCGCTAGAATGGTGGCAGCTTATCTATGAGAAGAGATGTGATAGCTACTCGCATTCACAAGAATATGATTATTACAATGAGGCTCTGGAGGCATTTTTAACATACGTAAAATCCAAAACCCTAACCCCTAAAGATGAAAAGCCAAAAGGTTTGCGGGCCCCGATGGGGGTAGTTGATATGCCAACTTCCCAAGGGCATAACTTTTTCATACGATCTTTGTTTTGGGTACTTGATACACCTTTGGAAAGGTATAACCGAGAAGAATGAATTTTGACTAGCCCAAATCAATTCCTACGACAGCCACTTGGGCCCCAAATCCTCAAAAAACGTCGTTTAGGGCCTCAAAACAGCCCCGAAAGTTTGGAACCCGAAAAACTGTCGAAAAACTACCAAGATGGAAAAAAAAATTTCAAGCCCGTGGAATAGGTGGGTGGCTACCGATATCCACCTGGATCATCCCATCATTTTGAGGATGATAGGATGTACTAAAGAGCAATTTTGTTTCAAAACTAGCAAACAGATATTTCCAAAAGTTTGAAGTAAACTTTGTATCTCTATCAGATATAATTTCCTTAGGCATGCCATGCAGTCTGAATATCTCTTTCATGAAGATGTTGGAAATATCTATTTCCTTGTAGGTTGACTTGATGGGTATGAAGTGAGAAACTTTGCTCAGTTTTTCCACAATGACCATGATGGCATCATTCTGTTTGGTTGATCTTGGTAATCCTGTGATGAAATCCATGGAGATGGTTTCCCATTTCCATTCGAGAATTGATAGGGGTTGCAAAAACCCTTCTATGTGTTGGTGTTCTTCCTTGACTTGATGACATTCTAGACACTTTTCTAAGTAATCAACTATGTCCTTTTTCAATCCGGGCTAATAGAATAGATTCCTAGTGGTTGTGATCATTTTCTGATAACCAGGATGACCAATATATGGGCTTTTGTGTAGTTCATCCATTATGAACCTCTTCAAGTCTTCACGATTTGGAATGTATAATTTTCCCTTGTAAGCCAACAGGTCATCATTAAGCACCCGATAACCTTCATACTTCAGCCATGTGGGCTCTTGCTTTAGGTACGATGTCACGGTCTTAAAAAATGCATATGTTTCTTGTGCAGTTCTGACCCTCTCTTTGATGTCTGATTCACTAGCGCTTACAACTGCCAAGTGAACTACTTTCATACTTCTACTAAGGGCATCATCCACCCTAATCTCCTTTCCTTTTATATGTTTGATTTCAAAATCAAAATCACTAAGGAGATCCATCGACCTATCTTGTCTCACATTGAGTTTTGGTTGGTCAAACAAATACCTCAACCCACTATGGTCTCTCGTAAGTACAAATCTTCTACCTAAGAGGTAATGCCTCCACATTTTTAGAGAATGCACTATGGAAGCCAATTCCATATCATGGGTCACATAATTGACTTCATGCTCGTTCATTTTTCTATACTTGTGGAAAATCACATGTCCTTCTTGCAAAAGGACTCCTTCGACCCCTTCCTTGCAGGTATCTATACACACAAGGAATTTTTTGTTTGGATATGCAATTTTCAGTACAGGCACATTGGTTAGAAGGTATTTTAGTGCTTGAAATATTTCCTCACATTCTGATGTCCAAATGAATTTCACCCCCTTTTTCTGAAGGGATGTGATTGGGCAACCAATCTTCGAGAATCCTTTTATGAATCTCCTATAGTATCCTACCAGGCCCATAAAGGATATGATATCAAATACATCCTTTGGGGTAGGCCAATCCATGATGGCTTTAATCTTGTCAAGATCAACTACCACTCCTTCCTCAGAAATAACATGGCCTAAGTAGTGGACTTGTTTCTAGAATAAGTCACACTTATTGAGCTTATCATAGAGTTGATTCTCTCTTAGTACTTGGAGTACTAGCTTGAGATGTTCTTCATGCTCTTCCCTATTCTTGGAATAGATTAGGATATCATCAATGAATACCAACACAAATCTATTCAAGAACTTTTTGAATATGTTATTCATTAAGAACATAAAAGTGGTTGGTGCATTGGTAAGCCCAAATGGCACCACCACAAATTCATAGTGGCCATATCTTGTCCTAAAGGTTGTCTTGTGGATGTCTTCATCTTTGATTTAGACTTGATGGTATCCAGACCTTAATTCAATCTTGGAGAAGATAGTAGCACCCCTTAATTGGTCAAACAATTCATTAATCCCTGGCAAGGGATACTTATTCTTGATGTTCATCTTGTTCAGTTGTCTATAATCTATGCACAGTCCGAGTGTGCCATATTTCTTTTTCACAAATAAGGTTGATGCTCCCCATGGAGACACACTAGGATGAATGTACCCTTTGTTCCAAATATCCTTCAGTTGTAGTTTGAGCTCAACTATCTTTGGTGTACTAATCCTATAGGGTGTTTTAGACATTGGCACTGCTCCTGGTACAAGTTCTTTTGAAAAATCAATATCCCTTCTTGGAGGTAGACCCAGTACCTCTTCTAGGAATACATCTTTATATTATCTCATTATGGGATGGTTCTCTAGGATGGGTTTGTCATTCTCAATAGACTCTATTACTTATATTGCATACAAGAGACATCCCTTTCTGCAATACTTCTCACTTGGAGGGATGATATTTGTCTCAGTAAGACAGGATTTTGAATCCCTTGTAGGGTTACCCTTATTCCTTCTTCATTTTCACACTCCAAATTTTTACTATAAGAGTCCAACATGGTTTTGTGGGCAGCCAACCAGTCCATGTCAATCAATAGGTAGGTTTTCTTGGGTGGGAATCCCACTCATGACAAATTGGCATGCTGGTATGACCTCTGTTACTTTTATTTTGGTTCTAGTGGATAGTTGTACCAACCAAGATTTTACATGTTTAACTTGTTGCAATTTACATTTCTCAATAGTTTGAGGGGCAACATAACTCAAATTAGAACGAGGGTCAATTAAAATGGAAACAGGATAGTTGGAAATTGTACCTTCCATCTCCACCACTGAATCTTGGTGGTCATCTTGCATATTATCCAAGGTTGCATAAATTTGTGGCATAATCCTAGCCACATCATTGACTGTGGTAGCATCTTGGACATTGTAGACCCTCCCAGGGTTTTGTTTCCTATGTGAACAATCCCTCAACAAATGTTCCTCTCCACAACCCCAATATTTCAAGGTTTCTCTCTTCGTGTTATCAGTCTTACTTGGAGCTACTTTGAATGGTTTATTTCCACTCTGGGATGGAAAAATTTGTTGATACACACTTTTAGTAGGAAGGCTCATCCTAGAGCTCTTACCAGGGCTCTTAAATATTGAGGGTTTAAAACCCTTCTTCTTGAATACTGAACTGTTTTTCTTCTTCCAGTCTTCATGGGGTTCTGTCTTACTCTTGAATTTCTCATAGAAATACCTTGCTTTTCGAATAGTATCTTCTAAGGTCTTTGGCTCACCAAACTCAATTCTATCTTGGTAGGACTAAGGTAAGCCACTAACGAATCGTTGCATATTTACCTTTTCATCCTTTATGTAGGGAACATACCTCATCAACTCGAGAAATTTGTTGATATACTCATCTATGGTGAGTTGTCCCAACTTGAGTTCATAAAACTCCTTGGTCTTCCCATCAAAGTACTTTTTTGATAGGTACTTCTTCTTGAAGTATTTCTCAAATTGTTTCCATGACAAGTCCTTCTCATGGACTCCTTTCACATTCCTAAGGTCTTCCCACCAAATGGAATCTTTCCCATTTAGGTTGAAAATGGTTATCTGAGCCTTTAAGTTTTTAGAATAGTCATGGACTCTGAAGTACTTCTTCAAGCCGAGTAGAAAAAATGTTGCTTCTTCCCTCTTCTTAATCTCTCCATTGAAGGTGGTTGGTTTGGCTTTCTTGAATTCTTCAAGGTCACGACTTTTGGAATGTTTCCTCTTCTTTCCTCTTATCTGAAAATGGGAACTGGTTTTTCCTTAGAAGATTCCTTGGAGTTGTTAGTGTCCTCACCAGAGGAATGTTCCATTGAATTTTTGTTGGCTCCATGTTGGGCCTTCTTTGAGGTGCTCCTCATGGTGTGGCCACTTTCAGGACCATGCTTCTGTATCTCAAGTGGACTTGGAGTTTTCTTAGTATGATGCTTGTCCACATGAATGGCAGCTAAACCATGTTGCATTTGCCTCTGTATATCTGATAGACTTTGCAATAGGACTACATTCATTTCTATCTTATTTTCCTACTCCTTGATCAACCTTTCATTGTCAGTCTTATAACTCTATAATTCTTCCATGAGGGTTCTTACAATTTCAACCAAATTTGGAGGGGTTTCCACCACCATCCTTTCATCATATTTGGCGTTCGGCAATTTTGGTCAAGCATTCCTTTTTACCACACTATGTCCAAACTCCCAAACTCTCGATCTCTCGCCACATGGCCTTAGGAGGTCGACGTTTGGAATTTTGTGTCACGCACCATGTCTTTTGAACTCTCAAAGTTATCCAAACTCCCAGAGTCCCGAAAACATCACCAACCATGTAGGCTAGGTGGCCACAAATCAGAAACTGACACGTGACAAGGGTCAAGGGGTGACATGTGCCCTCGATAGGGGGAGACATGTGTCATGCTCTAAAATGCACAATGGGTATGTGAATCGTCTAAAACTAGGTGACATGTGGCACGCGTAATGCAGGTCCACGTCACATCGAATGACATCATTAATTCATGTCATCATAGACTAATAATTTCTTAGTCCTTCAATCTAATGGTCTGCAAGGTTCCAAGTAGATCCATAGATCTACAGTTCTCATTACTTCACAGCCCTGGCTTCGAAGCTTACTGAATCCTCTTGATGCAAATTCCCTGAAGAGCTAAGTCTCCAAACTCTTGGATCTTGTGCCACATGTCTTCTTCGACCAACGGTCAAGATTTACATCAGCATTGGCGAGTTCGGCGGTTTTCACTCCTTGAAAACCCTTGGCAAAATTCCTCCAGAGTACGAAGTCTCCAGACTATGGGATCATGTGCCACGTACCCATTCATCCAATGGTCCTTGTCACTTCGATAGTTAGACATTCAGGGCTTCAACATGTATCTCTTAGATTTCCTTCCATACCACACTGGATCTATTGCCACGTGTACCTAACATCTACGACCAGGGTTTACTTTGGCTTGCATACCTTCGGGGAAAAATTGTGTGTTTCTAGATCATTGAATACCCGGACTTCTAGATAACCGTGGATCTGTGGACACGTGTACCTCCAGTTTAACATTCCAGATTAACTCCGCGACTCCGACGTTCGGGAGTTCCTATGTTATACCATTCCTATTCTCCCGAAGTAGCATTTCATTGAAGTGCTTAGCGCTTCCCTTCCTACGTCTGATCTAATGGCTGAGAGTGATATATGTTGAATCCCCAGATCGAAGGTCCTCAGCGATTCACGACTTTGGTCTTCAGCTATTTTTGAGGATTGTGGAATCATAAGTCTCGAAGTCCCGTAGATGTTAGGAACATGTGGCAATAGATCCAGTGTGGTATGGAAGGAAATCTAAGAGATACATGCCGAAGCCCTGAATGTCGAACTATCGAAGTGACAAGGACCATTGGATGAATGGGTACGTGGCAAACGATCCCGTGGTCTGGAGACTTTGTACTCTGGAGGAATTTGGCCAAGGGTTTTCAAGGAGTGAAAACTGTCGAAGTCGCAAATGCTGAATTAAATCTCGAACGTTGGTCGAAGAGGACACATGGCACAAGATCTGAGAGTTTGGAGACTTAGCTCTTCAGGGGATCTGCATCAAGAGGATTCGGTAAGCTTCGAAGCTAGAGCTGTGAAGTAATGAGAACTGTAGATCTATGGATCTACTTGGAACCTTGCAGACCATTAGATTGAAGGACTAAGCAATTATTAGTCTATGATGACATGAATTAATGATGTCATTCGATGTGACGTGGACCTGCATTACGCGTGCCACATGTCACCTAGTTTTAGATGATTCACCATGCACCATGTCTTTTGAACTCTCGAAGTTATCCAAACTCCCAGAGTCCCGAAAACATCACCAACCATGTAGGCTAGGTGGCCACAAATCAGAAACTGACATGTGGCAAGGGTCAAGGGGTGACATGTGTCCTCGATAGGAGGAGACATGTGTCATGCTCTAACATGCACAATGGGTATGTGAATCGTCTAAAACTAGGTGACATGTGGCATGCGTAATGTAGGTCCACGTCACATCGAATGACATCATTAATTCATGTCATCATAGACTAATAATTGCTTAGTCCTTCAATCTAATGGTCTGCAATGTTCCAAGTAGATCCATAGATCTACAGTTCTCATTACTTCACAGCTCTAGCTTCGAAGCTTACTGAATCCTCTTGATACAAATCCCCTGAAGAGCTAAGTGTTCAAACTCTTGGATCTTGTGCCATGTGTCCTCTTCGACCAATGGTCAAGATTTACTTCAGCATTCGTGACTTCGATGGTTTTCACTCCTTGAAAACCCTTGGCCAAATTCCTCCAGAGTACGAAGTCTCCAGACCACGGAATCATGTGCCACGTACCCATTCATCCAATGGTCCTTGTCACTTCGATAGTTCAACATTCAGGGCTTCAGCATGTATCTCTTAGATTTCCTTCCATACCACACTGGATCTATTGCCACGTGTACCTAACATCTACGACCAGGGTTTACTTTGGCTTGCATACCTTCGGGGAAAAATTGTGTGTTTCTAGATCATTGAATACCCGGACTTCCAAATAACCGTGGATTTGTGGACACGTGTACCTCCAGTTTAACATTCCAGATTAACTCTGCGACTCCAACGTTCGGGAGTTCCGATGTTAGACCATTCCTATTCTCCCGATGTAGCATTTCATTGAAGTTCTTAGCGCTTCCCTTCCTACGTCTGATCTAATGGCTAAGAGTGATATATGTTGAATCCCCAAATCGAAGGTCCTCGTCGATTCACGACTTTGGTCTTCAGCTATTTTCGAGGATTGTGGAATCACAAGTCTCGAAGTCCCGAAGCCAAAGAACTAGCCCCTTTTTGGACTAGAGTAGGGTTCCCAGACCCTGGTCACATGGATACTTTGGAAATTCTAGGGGTTAAGTGTTAATCCTTTAGTAGTGATTGGGTTAAGTACATGGGAACGAGCCCTCGGTCAGATGGGTGAATAGTCTAAAGTAAAAACACCCTTCTCCAACAGATTCAAACTTTGACATTCTCGCTAAGTTAAACTTCAAGGGGTTGGCAGAACTTAGACATTTCAGTCGATCCTGCCCTGACCCTTCTACGAATTCCCATCCCATGACTATCTAGCAGAAAAAATGAGATAAATTGAAAGATCATATAGATATAACAGTTTATATAAATCACAGATCTTTTCTAACAATTTTTCAAATACTGAAAGAATGAATCATAAACATAGACATTTCATCATCACATTCAATATAATACACAGAGTATGAAAATACTTATCAGAACTGGAAAATGTGAAGCAACTTCTTAAAGGGGTGCATGTTTCCTCCCAACCATAGGCACAACCACTACTACTGGATTTACCACTGGCCAACCTCGAGCTAGACCATGATGCTCTGAGAGAGACTCTTTCTCTTTGCTCCATAACAGTCAGGGATGAAGGTTACTCTCCTTCTCCCATAGGAACTTGTCAATTGGTTTTCTCTGCTCCAAGCAAGAAGATTTGTACGAGTACTTCCTTAGTCACTCGTTAGCCTCATTTATCATCTTGTATACAAACCACACCCATGCCTTCTTACAGCCAGATCAACCTTACTGCTCAACTTTTCTTTCTCAACTTCATAATCGAAGTACATTTACTCATGTTCTCAGGAGAGTGTTTTCTCTACTCTTTTATCTCACAGATATGTCTCTCTACCCAAATTACCTCATTCCTTTCCTTCCTCAACAAGGTTGTGTGGGTCCGAATCCCAATTCGTGGTTAGGCTTAGAAGCCTTACCGATGGGCACCCTGCCCCATGTCCTCATTATCTCTTGAGGATGGCCTTCCAACTACCAGCCTGACTGGTAATTCATTTCTGGGTTAGAGGATTGTTGAGAAATTATACCCAGTAGGTACTGGTCTGGTGAGGCTCATCTCAACCATTCTTGGTTTCCCTTCACCATCTCTCTCATAGCATCCATGGTCTATCTTGGCAAACTTTCCCCCTTTCAACAGTTGTGCAACACATATTCAAATTCAAATTCTATTAATAACAAAAAATTCATACATTGACGCTTTTATACAAAGGTTCATCAAATCAAACATTCACACATATTTGGTTCACCATAGTCTCTTGGCCAGTTATATCTATATTTACAAACTAGGGGAAACATGGGTATTAAACATAGCCGACTTCATACTCAAAAGTCTCATAATTTCTTGTTCCAGCCAATGGTGATGTTTGTTTCTTTCTGGAATTTGTATATCTGAAAGGTGGATTCAAAAGTTGTTATGTAGGCCTTTCCTTTGTAATCTTAAATCATTAAAGATTAATAAGAAGCCTTCCCCATTGAGACAAAGGCCCGGAGACGTAGGCAAATGTGTGTTGAACTCCTTTATCATGCTTGATGTTATGGTTTGATGTTCTTATTGTTCATTTGTTGTTCTTTGTGTGTTCATATGGCTGCAACATTATTTCATCAAGCTTCATCTCTTAATTCCTAAATGGTAAATCAACTCATGAATAAAATTAACCAAGTGTTTAAAAGATCATTTTCGGATCAAGTGGTATCAAAGCAGGTTGACAATTGGTTGTTTGATTTTTCATGATTACTAGGGAAAATCTAAGTCGTGGTGAAGGCGAGCTTGTAAAAGGAGATCTAGAGATTGGATCAAGAAATAGGACATCTCAAAGTGAGAATATGGCATCAGAAGAAGGACTTTCTCAAAATGAAAGACAGTTTCAAAAAACTTTCTTTGCCATGTCGTAGATGGTAAAAGAGTTGTATGATGATTACTTGGAACGAAAGAGACATTTTCAAGGGGAATATTCAAAGTAAGACAAAAGTGAAGAAGGAGAGGACCCTCCTAAAACTGCTCCTTCACCTCCTTCATCTCCATCATATTCTTCTTCTTCTTCTTCTTCAAGTACAAGTTCAAATTATATTGCAAGAAAACATTCTCATAAACATAAGCCTGATATGTTATTACTTAAAATTGAAGTAAAATTTGTTTTGCCTATGTATGATGGCGAAGCTAATGCTGAGAAACTTGATAACTAGGTTAGACAGATGGAGGTATATTGTAATGTGTAGAAAATCAAAGATGAGGCAACCAAAATTAGATTGGCATCACTTCGTCTTGAAAGAACAACTCTCATCTGGTGGCAAAGTAAGATGCAACATGGAACTCAACAAGTTGGTAATATTTTTCCATCATGGCATGAGTTTATTTCTGCACTTAGAAAACAATTCTACCCATTGGAATATAAGGAAAAGGATTTAATTGAATGGAAAAGTATTAAGTTAAGGAAAGGACAGTCAGTGCAGGAATACATAGATGAATTTCATAAGATGGATTTGATGTTATATGTTCCATTAACTACACAAGAAACTCTTATGAAGTATATAGGAGGTTTTCCTGCTTATATTTGTAATATTGTGTTTATGTTTGGACGTACTAACTTGATGAGGTTTATGTTCAAGAAACGTATATTGAAGCAGGAAAAACTAGAGTTAGTGTATCAAGGGAATCATCTTCAAAGAAGGATGAAAAAAGAAAAGGGAATGGAAAAAAAGCAAATTTATCAATAGTGAATGAAGAGAAGCTCTCTTTCAAGCATTGCAAGAAAGAAGGGCATGATGATGACCATTTCTGAAAATTGAATCAAGAGAAGAGACCAAAGTGGTTCAAAGAGAGGAAAGGGAGGCAAAAAGTTGCAACAACAATACGACCAACATACTTGGGGTATGATTCAGGTGATGAGTCGAAGATCACAATAGTTGGCTTGATAGGTAAAATCGGTGATGGATATGATTCGAGAAGTAAATTGTTTCATATAAGGGTCATAATGAAACATACTAAGATCGATACATTGATAGATAGTGGATCTCAATATAACTTAATTTTAGAAGAAGTGGTTAAGAAATTGGGATTAAACACTAAGATGCATCACAAGCCTTAATCACTCAATTGGATAAGCAAAGATCACAAATTGCCCATAACAAAGAAATGTACCATAAAGTTTGCAATTACATCTAAGTATGTGGATGAAGTAACATGTGATGTAGTGCCGCTAGAAACATGTGGAATGGTCTTAGGTAGCCCTTATTTATATGATCGCAAAGAAATATTCCACAGGGAACATAATCAATATCACTTAACTAAAGAAGGCAATGAATATGTTGTACATTCTCATCACATAAAAGAAAATCAATCTCTTCAAACAATGGAACAATTAAGGAAGACAACTTATGTAAGAAACACACCTATAATTGTGCCAATTAAATTAGTTGATCTTAAGCTTAAACATGATATGGTTGTAGGATGAGATTTCAATCATACTTTTCTTTAAGATAAGTTAATGTCGTGCAAGAACATCAAATATATGGTTTTAGTTTCAATCATATTTATGATGTTATCACTGATAATGTTTTCTATATGGATGGTAGTGGGTTCAATAAGATGTGAATGAGTTCAAATGAATAACAATATCCTTTCAGTTGTCATGGTTATTATGCAACTGATTATGATGTAACAGGTGCACAAGATATAGCTTAAAAACAAAGGACAAGTGGGGAGGCCTATCCCGCACTTGATGATTGGTTAATATCCTTTTGGAGGACCAAAAGGTCTTAATGGGGAGGAATGATCCAAAATGGATCCAAGAAGGCCTAAAAATAAAATTTCATGGAATCAAATGAAACTAGAGCCATTGTGTCGACCTCTTTGAGCCAACTTCGGACATATATTTTTTTCTAAAAATGGACACCGTATGTAGAAGATATCATGATCTGAAGATTAGGTCAAACAAGCAAAAAAATTCAAAGTCGAAGTCAACATGTCAAATTCAATGTCGAAGTCAGCAGTACATCATGATGACATCAGCATGACATGTGTGAGTCATTTTTGGCTTTTTTAGGGGTGATTTGGCCCAATAAAAAAATGACATGTGGCACCATACGAAGGTGACATGTGGCAATGTATGGATGCAACATGTGGTTGTACGAAATGCTGACATGGAAATCGCACGGATGACACATGGTAGGTGATTGGGCAGTGATGTGGTAGTATGGATGCTGACGTGGAAGGGTGACATGGCAGTACAGATGATGATGTGGTAGGGCCATACGATGATGTGGTAGTCGTATGGATGAATCGTGGAGGCTGATGTGGTGATGACATGGACTGTATAGACTGACATGTGGTAGTCCGTATGATGACATGGTAGCCATATGGATGACACGTGACAATTATATGATGACTGTGCAAGCTGACATGGCAGGTAGTGATGCGGCACAGGACAATGGCGAGGTGACACGTGGCCCAATGAGGAGGCACCACGTGGAACCTTCTAGAAGGTCCACAAATTTGGTGGATTCCTCCAAATCTGGCAGAGATCCTCCAATTATGGTGGAATATCGTTAAATATGGCTAATTGATGCTAAGTTTGGAAATTTTTGCTAAATTTGACGGAGTTTGGCTTCTTTAGCCAGGCATGGAAATCAAGAAAATTTATGTTTTTGGCATGCAAATCGATGTCGTATGAACTGTACAGATCTAACAGGGCATAACATTGGGATTCGTGTCGAGGGGAGGCCCCGAGGTACTGTTCAGAAGTAGGTTGAATTTATACTCAAAAGTTGCATAATTTCGAGGGGAGTCTGAATATAGATTATTTTTTTTGCATCCAAGTAGCCGAATAGAAAAGTGCTTCCAAAATTCCAAGGTGTCAATTCAAGCATAGCCGACTTCATACTCAAAATTCTCATAATTTCCTGTTCCAGCCAATGGTGATGTTTGTTTCTATCCAGAAGTTGTAGATATGAATGGTGGTTTCAGAAGTTGTTATGTAAGCCTTTCCTTTGTAATCTTAAAGCATTGAAGATTAATAAGCCTTCCCCATTGAGACAAATGCCCGGAGACATAGGAAAATGTGTGTCGAACTCCATTATCAAGCTTGTTGTTATGGTTTGATGTTCTTATTGTTAATTTTTTGTTCTTTATGTGTTCATATGGCTGCAACATTCTTTCATTAAGCTTCTTCTCTTAATTCCTAAATGGTAAATCAACTCATGCATAAACTTAACGAGTTCTTCAAAAGATCATTTTTGGATCAATACTCGACCAAATATTTTCTTTGTTGTAAACACATTAAGCCAGTTCTAGGTGGAACCTAGACATGAGCATTGGATAGTTGCAAAGCATGTTCTAAGATATATTCATAGGATGCTAAACTATGGTTTAAGATACACCTCATCCGGTGATATACAACTTCATGGATTCACATATTCATATTTGGAAATAAGTGCAGAAGATAGAACGAGTACTTTAGGGATGTGTTTTCGTTTTGGCTCTGCTATGATATCATGGGCCAACAGGAAAAAGAAGCATGTCGCACTCAGCAAAGAAAAAGCAGAATATATCGTAGCATGTGATGCATGTACCAAAACAGTATGGCTGAGGAAGATTATTTCTGGATTATTTGATCAGGTACCAGATTTGACTGTAATATACTATGACAATCAAAGTTGTATGAGGCTATCAAAACACCCAGTGTTTCATGATCGGTCAAAACATATTGAGATCAAATACTACTTTATTCATGATAAAGTCCACAAAGGAGAAGCGAAACTCCAATATATCTCCACAGATGAGAAGGTAGAAGATATTTTGACAAAGCCTTTGTCCAGAATAAAGTTTGTGTACTTAAGGGACAAGATGGGGCTCATGGAGATAACTCCCTTAGCTGAAAGGGAAGAGATGGTTCCCCAGGTTGGGAGGGAGCCCTGATATATATTATTGATTCATGGGAAGTCATTTTCTAGTTTAGAAAATGGTCCAGGTTGGGTTATTCCTTTCCAGTCCGAAAAGTGGTTCGATATTTCTAACAGATAGTCATTTTCCAGTTCTGAAAATGGTCAAGATCGAACAGTCATTTTCGTAATGAAAATGGTTCAATAGATTGTTGATGTACCATAGACATCAATTCCCCTTGTGGCCAGTGTGGGGAATGGTATAGGATAGTCATTTTTCTTGGAAGTCACTCTGAGTAGTGGTCAAGTAGAATGGTCCACCTCCTTGGGAAATCATTCTATACAAGGTTTGAGTATAGAAAGTTGGGTCTCGATCTTGTCTCTCTTGAATACAATCACTCTCGCACACCCAAGAAACCCTCCATGGTAGAAGAAAAGAAAAACGACAGAGCAGATGATCCTATAAATATGTTGCTTGAGCAAGCTCTCACGCGACAGAGGGACGAAATGATGGAGAAATTTTCCCACATACTTCAATGCCTGTCGATAGCAACAGGCGCATCTTCATCAAACAACCACTTTGGAAGCAACTCTCCTTTCAAGGTACAGGTTAAATTTGATATTCCCATATTTGAAGGTCAGATAGATGCTGATGCCCTAGACAAATGGTTAAATCTACTAGATGGTTATTTCTTTGTTCACCATTTTTACGTCAGGGAAAATATCACCTTCGCACTCCTTAAATATCTCCCCCATGTCAAACATTGGTGGGAAACTTACTAGGAGTAGAGTTCCACAGAGGAGTCTGGAATATATGGGGCCGATCCCACTTGGGATTTTTTTGTGGATGCGGTAAAGGAACAATATTACCCTGTTGGAAACTATGAGGACCAGTACATGAGATGGACCACACTATGGCAAGAGAGGGGCCAAGAAGTTTTGAAGTTCACCAATGCCTTCCATACCTTGCACACCAAGATGGGTATCAAAGACTCCGAACGACAATTGGTTCTGAAATACCGTGGGGTTCTACATAGATACATCCAAACTAAAATGGTATTATGTGATGTTGCCTCACTGGATGTTTGTGATGTTCTCTTGGGATATCCATATATGTGGAAGCGCCATGCTATTTATGAGTCTCAACCCCATAGTGTCATTGTTACTTTGGGGGGTCATATCTACAGAATACGAGAGATAGTTCTAAATATTTTTCCACCTAAAAAGTGTCGCAAGGTAGTATCTCATATTGAAAAATTCAGCTTCTTAACACTATGTTCAAAAGGGGAATAGAAGGACATTGCAACTACTACAGCCTTGCCCCAAGCACCTTCTATCTAACAGATGCAGGTCGACAATGTTGCAGAAAAGTGCAAATATTCCTTATGCACACTGTACTCTCATGTATCTCAACTTGTTGAGCAGACTTAGCCTCAAGAATTTCGTGACAGACTTCCACAAACTAAGCAACGCGATGTCTCGAGCAAGGAAAGCAGCTCACCAAGATGCAGACTTATCAAACGATTTTCCCTCTCCTCCGGGAGCTCAATGCAATGGAGAACATTTCTTCCTAAGGAGGGAGGATCGATCCAAGTGGATATTGGTGGCCATCCACCTTTTCCAACTGGCTCAAAATAGTTTTCTAGCAATTTTGGCAATTTACTAGTTTTAGCAGTTTTAACTTTTGGGGCTACTTTGAGGGCCTAAATAAAGGTTTTTCAATATCGATATTCTCAATGATATCCGAATGCATGATTGAGCCCCCAAAATGAATCACCTCAATGATACCTTTCCAACGAGCTATCATGCACCTAAAACGAAGATCGTATGCAAAAGTTACGACCCTAGGAAGTTGATGTACTAAATTACCGAAAGGGGCCCACATGACTTGTGGCGCTTCATCTCCTAGGGTTAGGTTTATGGATGTATAGGGTTTTTGGAATTCCGGTTTAATGTAAAAAGGTATTCAGAGCCTCATTTTAATCATATTCTTGAGAATGAGGGCAGCCACCACATCTCTTCTCAGAGATAAGTTGCCACCATTCTAGCGAGTCTTTCACTCTGTATTTTTACACTCTCTGTACATTTATTTCATTAATAGAAATCGTGTATTACTGTATCTTTGTGTTTATGGTTGCATATCTGACACATTTTTGTTATATTATTTGATATCCGCGATATCTCTATGCATTTCTTTATTATATATTCGCTCCCATTTCGTGTCGAAAATAATCTGAATCAATGGTATCAGAGCAGGCTGCTCTTGATCATTTTTTTCAGTGCATGTCCCCGATGAGGTCTAAGTATAGCAAGTTGGGTCTCGATCTTGTGGCTCTTGAAGACAACTCTCTCACGCGCCCAAAAAACCCTCCATGGCAGAAGAAAATAAAAACGATGGAGCAGATGATCCTATAATCCTGTTGCTTGAGCAAGCTCTCACGCGACAGAGGGATGAAATGATGGAGAATTTTTCCCACGTCCTTCAACACCTGCGGATAGAAACAAGAGCATATTCATCAAACAACCACTTTGGAAGCACCTCTCCTTTCAAGGTAAAGATTAATTTTGATATTCCCATATTTGAAGGTCTGATAGATGCGGATTCCCTAGACAAATGGTTAAATCTACTAGACTGTTATTTCTCTGTTCACCATTTTTCTAATAGGGAAAAGATCACCTTCGCACTCCTTAAATTTGTCTCCCATGTCAACCATTGGTGGGAAACTTACTGGGAGTAGAGTTCCACAAAGGAGTCTGGAATATATGGGGCCGAGCCCACTTGGGATTTTTTTCTAGATGCGGTAAAGGAACAGTCTTAACCTGTTGGAAACTATGAGAACTAGTACATGAGATGGACCACACTGTAGCAAGAGAGGGGCCAAGCAGATTCAGAGTTCACCATTACCTTCCATACCTTACGCAACAAGATGGGTATCCAAGACTCTGAACGACATTTGGTTCTAAAATACCATGGGGCTCTACATAGATACATCCAAACTGAAATGGATTTTCTAGATATCTCATCACTCAGTGTTGCTTATCGATATGTTATTAAAATCAAGCAGAAATTTAAGCACCAGAACAAATGGGAGTTTGGGTTTGCAAATCCGCAACAACCAAAGTATGACAAAGACAACCCTAACAAATAGTCTCCTAAAAACCAGTCCAAGCCACAGGAAAAGAAGGGTCACGGGAAGACGAAGAAGCACACCAGAAAATGGTGCGATTTCCACAAAAGTCCCTGGCACAACACCGATGAATGTTGCTCAAAACAATCATTAGTGGCTGACATCAAAGACAAGGAACCAAACCCTGATTTAGAATCTGATTCTAAAAATATTGGTAACAGATAGATCATTGACGCAGACCCCACTACTATTGTCATGACCACAACAATTCAACCAGAAGAACCAACAGATCCTGAAGAGGAGGAGCGCCTTTTTCATTCACAGATGTGGGTGACGGGGACCCCACTGCATTTTATTGTTGATAGCGGAAGCCAAAAGAACCTCGTCTCAGAAGAGGTTGTCAAACAGTTGGGATTGTCGACAACGCCACACCCGCAACCATACAACATCAGGTGGCTTCACTAAGGATGAGATCTCCGTGTGAGCCAGCAATGTCGATTGTCATACGACATCCAACCCTTCAAGGATGAGGTATTATGTGACTTTTCCCCACTGAATGTTTGTGATGTTCTCTTGGGCCAACCATATATGTGGAAGCGCCATGCTATTTATGAGTCTCGACCCCGTAGTGTAATTGTTACTTTGGGGGGTCATCTCTACAGAATACCAGAGGTATTTTTGACTATTGTTCAACCTAAATAGTTCTGCAAGGTAGTATCTCATACTACAAAATTCAGCTTCTTCACACTTTGTTCAAAAGGGGAATAGAAGGACACTGCAACTGCTATAGCCTCGCTCCGATCACCTTCAATCCAACAGAAGTAGGTCGACAAGGTTGTAAAAAAACACAAAGATTCCTTCTGCACATCGTCCTCTCATGTAACTTGAATTGTTGAACAACCTCAAGCTCAACAGGTTCATGACAAACTTCCACAAACTAAGCAGCGTGACATCTCCATCAAGGCAAGCAACTCACCAAAATGTAGATTCAGCAAACAATTTTCCCTCTCCCCTGGGAACTCAACATAATGGAGACCATCGCTTCCTAAGGAGGGAGGATTTATCTAGGTGCATATAGGTGGCCACCCACCTTTTCCAAGTGGCTCAAAACAGTTTTCTGGAAATTTTGACAATTTACTATTTTTAGTAGTTTTAACTTATGAGGCTACTTTGAGGGCCTAAATGAAGGTTTTTCAAGACTGAGATTCTCAATGGTATCCAAATGAATGAATGAGCCTCCAAAATGAATCTCCTCGATGATACCTTTCCAACGAGCTATCATGCGCCTAAAACGGAAATCGTATGCAAAAGTTACGACCCCGGGAAGTTGATGTACTAACTTACCCAAACGGGGCCCACGTGATTTTTGGCGCTTCATCTCCTAGGGTTATGTTTTTGGATGTCTAGGGTTTTTGGCATTCCATTTTAATGTAAAAATGCCTTCAGAGCCTCATTGTAATCATCTTCTTGCGAATGAGTGCAACCATCACATCTCTTCTCAAAGATAAGTCGCCACCATTCTAGCGAGTCTTTCACTTTGTATTTTTACAGTCTTTGTACATTTATTTCATTAATAGAAATCGTGTATTATTGTATCTCTGTGTTTATGGTTGCATCTCTAATACATTTCTGTTATATTATTGTATATCCATGATATCTCTGTGCATTTATTTATTATATCTCCGCTCTCATTTCGTGCCGAAAATAATCCAGATCAGTGGTATCATAGCAGGTTTCTCTTGATCGTTTTTTTTAGTGCATGTCCCCAACGAGGTACAAGTATAGAAAGTAGGGTCTCGAGCTTGTCTCTCTTGAATACAATCGCTCTCGCACGCCCAATTAACCCTCCATGGTAGAAGAAAAGAAAAACGATGAAGGAGATGATCCTATAAATCTATTTCTTTAGCAAGCTCTCACGTGACAGAGGGACGAAATGATGGAGAATTTTCCCCACATCCTTCAACGCCTGTCGATAGAAACAAGCACATCTTCATCAAACATCCACATTGGAAGCACCTCTCCTTTAAAGTTATAGGTTAATTTTGATATTCCCATATTTGAAGATCAGATAAATGCGGATGCCCTAAAAAATGGTTAAATCTGCTAGATGGTTATTTCTTTGTTCACCACTTTTTCGACAGGAAAAAGATCACCTTCACACTCCGTAAAGCTCTCCCCCATGTCAAACATTGGTGGGAAACTTAATGGGAGCATAGTTACATAGAGGAGTCTAGAATATATGGGTCCGAGCCCACTTGGGATTTTTTTGTGGATGTAGTAAAGGAATAGTATTACCCTGTTGGAAACTATGAGGACCAGTACATGAGATGGACCACACTGTGGCAAGAGAAGGGCCAAGCAGTTTCAGAGTTCACCAATACCTTCCATACCTTGTGCACCAAGATGAGAATCAAAGAATTTGAATGATATTTGGTTATGAAATACCGTGGGGCTCTACACAGATACATCCAAACTGAAATTGATTTTCTGGATATCTCTTCATGCGGTGTTGTCTATCGATATGTTGTTAAAATTGAATAGAAATTTAAGAACTAGAACAAATGGGAGTTCAGTTCTGCAAAACTGCAACAGCCAAAGTATGACAAAGACGGCCTTAACAAACATTCTTCTGAAAACCAGTCCAATCCATACGAAAATAAGGGTCACAGGAAGACGAAGAAGGACACCAAAAAATGGTTCGATTTCCACAAAATCCCTTATCACAACACCGATGCATGCTGCTCAAAACAGTAATTGGTGGTCGAGATCAAAGACAAGGAGCCAAAGCCTGATTTAGAATCTGATTCTGAAAGTATTGGTAAAATACAGATCATCAACGCAGACCCCACTGCTATTGTCATGACCACAACAATTCAACAAAAGAACCAACAGATCCTGAAGAAGGGGAGTGCCTTTTTCATTCAAATATGTGGGTGAAGGGGACCCCGTTTCAATTTATTGTTGATAGTGGAAGCTAGAAGAACCTCATCTTAGCAGAGGTCATCAAACAGTTGGGATTGTCGACAATGCCAGACCCACAACCATACAACATCGGGTGGCTTCGCCAAGGATGAGATCTCTGTGTCAGCCAACAATGTCGATTGTCATATGACATCCAACCCTTCAAGGATGAGGCATTATGTGATGTTTCCTCACTAGATGTCTGTGATGTTCTCTTGGGCCAGCCATATATGTGGAAGCACCATGCTATTTATGAGTCTCGACCCCATAGTGTCATTGTTACTTTGGGGCGTCACCTCTACAGAATACCATAGGTAGTTATGACTATTGTTCCACCTAAACAGTGTCTCAAGGTAGTATCTCACACTGCAAAATTCATCTTCTTCACACTCTGTTCAAAAGGGGAACAGAAGGACACTGCAACCGCTACAACCTTGCCCCAAGCACCTTCTATCCAACAGAAGCAGGTCGACAAGGTTGCATCAAAGCGTAAAGATTCCTTCTACACATCATCCTCTCATGTAGCTCGACTTTTTTAATAGCCTCAGCCTCAACAGGTTCATGACAGAATTCCACAAACTGAGCAACGCGACGTCTCCAGCAAGGCAAGCAACTCAACAAGATGCAGATTCAGCAAACGATTTTCCCTCTCCCCTGGGAACTCAAAAAAATGGAGAACATTGCTTCCTAAGGAGGGAGGATTGATCCAGGTGGATATCGGTGGCCACCCAGCTTTTCCAACTGGCTCAAAACAGTTTTCTGGCAATATTGGCAATTTACTATTTTTAGCAATTTTAACTTTCGGTGCTACTTTGAGGGCCTAAATGAAGGTTTTTCAAGATAGATATTATAAAAGAGATCCAAAGGCATGAATGAGCCCCTAAAATTAATCTCCTTGACGATACCTTTCCAACAGGCTATCATGCGCCTAAAACGGAGATCGTATGCAAAAGTTACAACTCCGGTAAGTTGATGTACTAACTTACCCAAACAGGGCCCACATGACTTTTGGCGCTTCATCTCCTAGGGTTAGGTTTTTGGATGTCTAGGGTTTTTGGCATTCTGTTTTATTGTAAACAGGCCTTTAGAGCCTCATTTTAATCATCTTCTTGCGAATGAGCACAGCTGTCACATCTCTTCTCAGAGATAAGCCACCACTATTCTAGCGAGTCTTTCACTCTGTATTTTTGCAGTCTCTGTACATTTATTTCATTAATAGAAATCGTGTATTAATGTATCTCTATGTTTATGGTTGCATCTCTGATACATTTCTGTTAAATTATTGGATATTTGCAATATCTCTGTGCATTTCATTATTATATCTATGCTCTCATTTCGTGCCAAAAATAATCTGGATCAGTGGTATCAAAGCAAGCTGCTCTTGATCGTTTTTCTCAGTGCATATCTCCGACGAGGTCCGAGTAGCAAGTTGGGTCTCGAGCTTGTCTCTCTTGAAGACAATCGCTCTCACACCCAATAAACCGTCCATGGCAGAAGAAAAGAAAAAACGACAGAGCAGACGATCCTATAAATATGTTGCTTGAGCAAGCTCTCACGCGACAAAGGGACGAAATGATGGAGAATTTTTTCCACATCCTTCAATGTCTGTTGATAGCAACAGGCGCATATTCATCAAACAACCACTTTGGAAGCACCTCTCCTTTAAAGGTACAGGTTAATTTTGATATTCCCATATTTGAAGGTCAGATATGTAGATGCCCTAGACAAATGATTAAATCTACTAGATGGTTATTTCTCTGTTCACCATTTTTCCGACAGGGAAAAGATCACCTTCGCACTCCTTAAATCTCTCCCCCATGTCAAACATTGGTGTGAAAATTACTGAGAGCAGAGTTCCATAGAGGATTCTAGAATATATGGGGCCAATCCCACTTGGGATTTTTTTGTGGATGCGGTAAAGGAATAGTATTACCCTATTGGCAACTATGAGGACTAGTACATGAGATGGACCACACTACGGCAAGAGAGGGGCCAAGAAGTTTCAGAGTTCATAAATACCTTCCATACCTTGCGCACCAAGCTGGGTATCAAAGACTCTGAATGACATTTGGTTCTGAAATACCGTGGGGCTCTACACAGATTCATCCAAACTGAAATGGATTTTTTGGATATCTCATCACTCGGTGCTGCTTATCAATATATTGTTAAAATCGAGCATAAATTTAAGCACCAGAACAGACGAGATGTTGGGTCTGCAAATCCGCAACAACCAAAGTATGACAAAGATGACCCTAACAAACAGTCTTTCGAAAACTAGTCTGAGCCACAGGAAAAGAAGGGTCACGGGAAGACGAAGAAGAACATCGAAAAATGGTGCGATTTCCACAAAATCCCCTAGCACAACACCAATGAATGTCGCTCAAAATAGTCATTGGTGGTCAAGATCAAAGACAAGGAGCCAAACCTTGATTCAGAATTTGATTATGAAAATATTGGTAAAAGACAGATCATCGACGCAGACCCCACTGCTATTGTCGCAACCACAAGAATTCAACCAGAAGAACCAACAGATCCTGAAGAGGGGGAGCACCTTCTTCATTCACAGATGTGGTTGAAGGGGACCTCGCTGCATTTTATTGTTGATAGTGGAAGCCAGAAGAACCTCATCTCATCATAGGTCATCAAATAGTTGGGATTGTTGACAACGCCACACCCATAGCCATACAACATCGGGTGGCTTCTCCAAGGACGAGATCTCCGTGTCAGCTAGCAATGTTGATTGTCATATGACATCCATCCCTTAAAGGATGAAGTATTATGTGATGTTTCCCCACTGGTTCTCTGTGATGTTCTCTTGGGCCAACCATATATGTGGAAGCGTCATGTTATTTATGAGTCTCAACCCCGTAGTGTCATTGTTACTTTGGGGGTTCATCTCTACAGAATACCAGAGGTAGTTCTGACTATTGTTCCACTTAAACAGTGCTGCAAGGTAGTATCTCATACTACAAAATTCATCTTCTTAACACTCTGTTCAAAAGGGGAACAGAAGGACACCCACTATAGCCTCGCCCCAAGCACCTTCTATCCAACAGAAGCATGTCGACAAGGTTGCAGCAAAGCGCAAATATTCCTTCTACACACTATCCTCTCATGTATCTCAACTTGTTGAACAACCTCAACCTCAACAGGTTTGTGACAGACTTCCACAAACTGAGCAGCGTGATGTCTCCAGAAAGGAAAGCAGCTCACCAAGATGCAGATTCAGCAAACGATTTTCCCTCTTCCCTAGAAAATCAACACAATGGATACCATTTCTTCCTAAGGAGGGAGGATTGATCCAGGTGGATATCAGTGGCCACCCACCTTTTCCAACAGGCTCAAAATAGTTTTCTGGCAATTTTGGCAATTTACTATTTTTAGCAGTTTTAACTTCCGAGGCTACTTTGAGGGCCTAAATAAAGGTTTTTCAATATCAATCTTCTCAATGATAGCTGAATGCATGATTGAGCCCCCAAAATTAATATCCTCAACGATACCTTTCCAATGGGCTATCATGCACCTAAAATGGAGATCGTATGCAAAAGTTACGACCCCGGGAAGTTGATGTACTTACTTACCCAAACGGGGCCCACATGACCTTTGGCGCTTCATTTCCTAGGGTTAGGTTTTTGGATATCTAGGATTTTGGGCATTCTGGTTTATTGTAAAAAGGCCTTTAGAGCCTCATTGTAATCATCTTCTTGCGAATGAGCGCAGCTGTCACATCTCTTCTCAAAGATAAGTCACCACCATTATAGCGAGTCTTTCACTATGTATTTTTACAGTCTCTGTACATTTATTTCATTAATAGAAATTGTGTATTACTGTATCTCTATGTTTATGGTTGCATATCTGATACATTTATGTTATATTATTTGATATCCACAATATCTTTGTGCATTTCCTTATTATATCTCTGCTCTCATTTTGTGCTGAAAATAATCCAGATCAGTGGTATCAAAGCAGGCTGCTCTTGATCATTTTTTCAGTGCATGTCCCCAACGAGGTCCGAGTATAGCAATTTGAGTCTCGAGCTTTTCTCTCTTGAAGAAAATCACTCTCTCATGCCTAAGAAACCTTCCATGGAAGAAGAAAATAAAAACGACGGAGCAGACGATCCTATAAATATGTTGCTTGAGCAAGCTCTCACGCGACAGAGGGACGAAATGATGGAGAATTTTTTCCACATCCTTCAACGCCTGCCGATAGAAATAGGCACATCTTCATCAAACATCCACTTTGGAAGCACCTCTCCTTTCAAGGTACAAGTTAATTTTGATATTCCCATATTTGAAGGTCAGATAGATGTGGATACCCTAGACAAATGGTTAAATCTGCTAGATGGTTATTTCTTTGTTCACCATTTTTTCAACAAGGAAAATATCACCTTCGCACTCCTTAAAGATCTCCCCCATGTCAAACATTGGTGGGAACTTACTGAGAGCAAAGGAATCTGGAATATATGGGGCTAAGCCCACTTGGGATTTTTTTGTGGATGCGGTAAAGGAACAATATTACCCTGTTGGCAATTATGAGGACTAGTACATGAGATGGACCACACTGTGGCAAGAGAGGGGCCAAGCAGTTTCAGATTTCACCAATACCTTCCATACCTTGCGCACCAAGCTGGGTATCAAAGACTCTGAACAACATTTGGTTCTAAAATACCGTGGGGCTCTACACAGATACATCCAAACTGAAATGGATTTTTTAGATATCTCATCACTCGGTGCTACTTATCGATATGTTGTTAAAATCGAGAAGAAATTTAAGCACCAGAACAAATGATAGTTCGGGTCTGTAAATCTGTCATAGTCACAAAGACGACACTAACAAAAGCATCACAAAGATGACACTAACAAACAATCTCCTGAAAACCAGTCCAAGCCACAGGAAAAGAAGGGTCACGAGAAGATGAAGAAGGACACCAGAAAATGGTGCAATTTACACAAAATCCCCTGGCACAACACCGATGAATGTCACTCAAAACAGTCATTGGTGGCTGATATCAAACACAAGGAACCAAACCCTGATTCGGAATCTAATTTTGAAAATATTGGTAAAAGACAGATCATCGATGCAGACCCCACTACTATTGTCGCGACCACAACAATTCAGCTAGAAGAACCAACAGATCCTGAAGAGGGGGAGCACCTTTCTCATTCACAGATGTGGGTGAAGGGTACCCCACTCCATTTTATTGTTGATATCGAAAGCCAGAAGAACCTCGTCTCAGCAGAGGTCGTCAAACAATTGGGATTGTCGACAACGCCACACCCGTAGCCATACAACATCGGGTGGCTTCACCAAGAACGAGATGTTCGTGTCAGCCAGCAATGTCAATTGTCATACGACATCCAACCCTTCAAGAATGAGGTATTATGTGATGTTTCCCCACTAGATGTTTGTGATGTTCTTTTGGGCTAGCCATATATGTGGAAGCGCCATGCTATTTATGAGTCTCGACCCCGTAGTGTCATTGTTACTTTGGGAGGTCCTCTCTACAAAATACCAGAGGTAGTTCCACCTATTGTTCCACCTAAATAGTGACACAAGGTAGTATCTCATACTGCAAAATTCATCTTCTTCGCACTCTATTAAAAAGGGGAATAGAAGGACACTGCAACCGCTATAGCCTCGCCCTAAGCACCTTCTATCCAACCAAAGCAGGTTGACAAGGTTGAAGCAAAGAGCAAATATTCCTTCTGCACACTATCCTCTCATGTAGCTCAACTTGAAAAATAGACTCAGCCTCAACAGTTTCATGACAGACTTCCACAAACTCAGCAGCGCGACGTCTCCAGTAAGGCAAGCAGCTCACTAAGATGTAGATTCAACAAACGATTTTCCCTCTCCCCCAGGAACTCAACGCAATGGAGACCATTGCTTCCTAAGGAGGGAGGATTGATCCAAGTGGATATCGGTGGCCACCCACCTTTTCAAACTGGATCAAAATAGTTTTCTGGCAATTTTGGTAATTTACTATTTTTAGCAGCTTTAACTTCTAGGGCTACTTTGAGGGACTAAATGAAGATTTTTCGAGATAGAGCTTCTCAATGATATCCGAAGGCATGATTGAGCCCCCAAAATGAATCTCCTCGGCGATACCTTTCCAATGGGTTATCATGTGCCTAAAACGGAGATCGTATGCAAATGTTACGACCCCGAGAAGTTGATGTACTAACTTACCCAAATGGGGCCCACATGACTTTTGGCGCTTCATCCCCTAGGGTTAGGTTTTTGGATGTCTAGGGTTTTTGGAATTCTGGTTTATTGTAAAAAGGCCTTCAGAACCTCATTGTAATCATCTTCTTGTGAATGAGCACAACCGTCACATCTCTTCTTAGAGATAAGCCGCCACCATTCTAGCGAGTCTTTCACTCTATATTTTTATAGTCTCTGTACATTTATTTCATTAATAGAAATCGTGTATTAGTGTATCTTTGATACATTTATGTTATATTAATAGATATCTGCAATATCTCTATGCATTTCTTTATGATATCTCTTCTCTCATTTTGTGCCGAAAATAATTTGGATTAGTGGTATCAGAGCAGGCTGCTCTTGATCGTTTTTTTCAGTGCATGTCCCCGACAAGGTCCGAGTATAACAAGTTGGGTCTCGAGCTTGTCTCTCTTGAAGACAATCGCTCTCGCACGCCCAAGAAACCCTCCATGGCAGAAGAAAATAAACAATGGAGCAGACGATCCTATAAATCTGTTGCTTGAGCAAGCTCTCACATGACAAAGGGACGAAATGATGGAGAATTTTTCCCACATCCTTCAACGCATGTCAATAGAAACATGTGCATCTTAATCAAACAACCACTTTAGAAGCACCTCTCCTTTCAAGGTACAGGTTAATTATTCCCATATTTAAAGGTCAGATAGATGTGGATGCCGTAGACAAATGGTTAAATCTGCTAGACAGTGATTTCTTTGTTCAATATTTTTTCGACGGGGAAAAGATCACCTTCACACTCCTTAAAGCTCTCCCCCGTATCAAACATTGGTGGGAAACTTATTGGGAGCAGAGTTCCACAGAGGATTCTAGAATATATGGGGTCGAGCCCACTTGGGATTTTTTTGTGGATGCGGTAAAGGAACGGTATTACCTTGTTGGCAGCTATGAGGACCAGTACATGAGATGGACCACATGACGGCAAGAGAGCAGCCAAGCAGTTTCGGAGTTCACCAATACCTTCCATACCTTGTGCACCAAGATGGGTATCAAAGACTCCAAATGACATTTGGTTCTGAAATACCGTGGGGCTCTACACAGAGACATCCAAACTGAAATGGATTGTCTGGATATCTCATCACTCAGTGTTGCTTATCGATATGTTGTTAAAATCAAGCAGAAATTTAAGCACTAGAACAAACGGGAGTTCGCGTCTGCAAATACTCAACAACCAAAGTATGACAAAGACGGCCCTAACAAATAGTCTTCCGAAAACCAGTCCAAGCCATAGGAAAAGAAGGGTCACGGGAAGACGAAGAAGGACACCGGAAAATGGTGCAATTTCCACAAAAGCCCATGGCACAACACTGATGAATGTTGCTCAAAATAGTCATTGGTGGTCGAGATCAAAGACAAGGAGTCAAACCCTGATTCATAATCTGATTCTAAAAATATTGGTAAAAGACAGATCATCGACGCAGACCCCACTGCTATTGTCACAACCGTAGCAATTCAACTAGAAGAACCAACAGATCCTGAAGAGGGGGAGTGCCTTTTTCATTCACAGATGTGGGTGAAGGGGACTCCACTGCATTTTATTGTTGATAGCAGAAGCCAGAAGAACCTCATCTCAACAGAGGTCGTCAAACAGTTGGGATTGTCGACAACGCCACACTCGCAACCATACAACATCAGATGGCTTCGCCAAGGACGAGATCTCCGTGTAAGCCAGCAATGTCGATTGTCATACACCATCCATCCCTTCAAGGATGAGGTATTATGTGATGTTCCCCCACTGGATGTCTATGATGTTCTCTTGGGCCAGCCATATATGTGGAAGCACCATGTTATTTATGAGTCTCGACCCCGTAGTGTCATTGTTACTTTGGGGGATCATCTCTACAGAATACTAGAGGTAGTTATGACTATTGTTCTGCCTAAATAGTGCCGCAAGGTAGTATCTCATACTGCAAAATTCAGCTTCTTCACTCTCTGTTCAAAATGGGAATAGAAGGACACTACAACCGCTATAGCCTCGCCCCAAGCACCTTCTATCCAACAGAAGCAGGTCGAAAAGGTTGCAGCAAAGCGCAAAGATTCCTTTTGCACACTGTCCTCTCATGTATGTTGACTTGTTGAACAACCTCAGCCTCAACAGGTTCGTGACAGACTTCCAAAAACTGAGCAGCGCGACATCTCCAGCCAGGCAAGCATCTCACTAAGATGTAGATTCAGCAAACGATTTTCCCTCTCCCCGGGGAACTCAACATAATGGAGACCATTTCTTCCTAAGGAGGGAGGATTGATCCAGGTAGATATCGGTGGCCACCCACCTTTTCCAATTGGCTCAAAACAATTTTCTGGCAATTTACTATTTTTAGCAGTTTTAACTTTCGTGGCTACTTTGAGTGCCTAAATGAAGGTTTTTTGAGATAGAGCTTCTCAATGATAGCCAAATGCATGATTGAGTCCCCAAAATGAATATCCTCGACGATACTGTTTCAACGAGCTATCATGCGTCTAAAACGGAGATCGTATGCAAAAGTTACGACCCCGGGAAGTTGATGTACTAACTTACCCAAACAGGGCCCACATGACTTTTGGCGCTTCATCTCCTAGGGTTAGGTTTTTGGATGTCTAGGGTTTTTGGCATTCCGATTTATTGTAAAAAGGCCTTCAGAGCCTCATTGTAATCATCTTCTTGCAAATGAGTGCAACCGTCACATCTCTTCTCAGAGATAAGCCGCCACCATTCTAGCGAGTCTTTCACTCTATATTTTTTACAGTCTCTGTACATTGATTTCATTAATAGAAATCGTTTATTACTGTATCTCTATGTTTATGGTTGCATCTCTGACACATTTATGTTCTATTATTAGATATCTGTGATATCTCTGTGCATTTCTTTATTATATCTCTGCTCTCATTTCGTGCCGAAAATAATCTGGATCAATGGTCCAGGTTCAACAATCAGGGACATGAATTCCCTAGGGAAAAATTATTCTCTCCAGGTTCCACTATGATTAGTGTCGGAGGAATGGCCCAGTTAGGTGAATGGTCCAAGCTCAGAAATCGGGGACAATTATTCTTCTATGCTTGGGAAGAATAGTCCAAATAGCCCATGGTTGATGTTTTACTTTCTGAGGGTAGATTCTCTTCCAGATATCACAGATGTGAGTGGAAGAATGGCCCATATGACTCAGTTTGTATCATGATATTGTTTATGCAAATTGATACCAGATGATATGATTGTTGTAGAGATTGTATGTCTTTGGACAATAGTTGTATGCTACTATGGTGGATGTGATCCACTGATAGTGATTGTGTCATTGGTTAGTAGCAGTGTGCTATTGAGAGTGGTTGTGTACCACTGGATAGTAGTTGTATACTACTATGAATAGACAGAGTTGTGTTATATTGGATGGCATTGTTTTGATTGCCATGAAGACTATCTAGTTGGATAGTGATGGTGGTGCTTGTGATTATATCATGAGATA
>JASDQU010106598.1:178629-202949 GCA_032191745.1 Picea mariana | reverse complement strand
CTGAATTATTGTGATCATCATTGAGTGTTTTGTAATGAGTTTAAAATGGGTATAATTGTTTAAGCACAGAGACAACTGATTCATCCCCCCCTCTCAGTTGTCTAACAGGTATAATAGCTTAAGTAAAATGTTGATGATATTGATTACATATTACCCTATGAGAATAAAGTAGAAGGGTTAATTAATTGTTTATTCTGAATGGTGTAAAGGAAGTGTTGGGGCATTTCTAGACTACTAATGGGTTAGAATAACATCCATAGGTGGATGGTAGCCATAATAATATGGCTTGGTTTGCTTAAGTTGTAGTGAGAGGGAATCTGGAAAAAGGATTCCCTTGATAAAAAGGTATGCTGACCAAGAATGGTTTGAGGCATGAAGAGAAGCTTGATATGTTGTAATGTTTCCTGGGGCACTATTGAAATTTCCTAGATTGTATTTCTGAGTCGTTGCATACTTCTATAGTAGTTTAGGCAGGAGTGTTATATTCATGGTTGTTGTCATATGAAAAGGGAAAAACAGTTACAAATATGTATGTGAGACTCACCATGTGAATATCATGTGAATAACTGCAAACTCTAAACAAAGAGGGAAACATGGTGTTGAGTATTCCTATGAGACTTTTCATAAGAATGGATGTAATATATTTGGGAGGAAGGGTATGGAATTTTGAAATTCCCATGTGTAATAATGACATGGAAAAAAGTGCAATAGTGATCTTGCATGTTGAACATCCATAGATGTAAATGGATGCTTGAGTGCATGAATGTAATGCATTATAAGGTTTCCTAGTATGAAGGAAGAAATGAATAGTTTTGTGAGACTAGCCATGAGGATGGATGTAAATTCTCTTTAAAGAAGAATGATAATAAGACCCAATAAATAGGAATGAATGAGGTAAAAAGGTGCAAGTGATGCACCTACATATATGTAAATGTACATATACATGCTTAAAGGTTTGATATGAATGTCGAAATAAGAGAAATTTGAGGCAAGATTTGTACTTTCCAGATCTAAATAATTCCATGAATGCATGGTTGACACTATGATGGAAGTGTCTGATTTGTCTTGCTGAAAGAATAACTTGAGGGGGATGTGTTCCATTTTCTGCAGGAAAATATGGTATACATTGATAAAAAGGTAAATGAGCAGGGGTGCTTTGTTGCCATTATAAAAGGAAACATGATTATGCTTGTAAATACTGCATATGAATGGTCATGAAAAATCATGAACCAATTAATTTCCAATAGATAAGGAAATGAAACAATAAAGTGTTCCTATGGTGGACACCCACACCGCATGCTAAGGCATGTGATTAAAGTACAATGAATACAAATTAATGGAATAAATGTGCATTTGTGAGTGCACAGTCTAAATGTATAATAAAGATGCATGCTGATAATTCCTCATGGAATATTAGGTAAAAATCTAAGATGAAAAAGATGAGGCTAACTCAAAAATTGAGGTCATGTCAAACCGTTTGGATATGCAACAAGAGAGTTGCATGTTGAAGAGGTTTTTGTGGAGGAACTGTGTAAAGAACTATTTCAGGAGAACAAAGCTATAATATTAATGACTGATGAGAATTGAACAACGGGATGAAAAACCTATTTATATAAGAATCCTGGATTACATTTTAAAATACCATGCATGAGTACCAAGACATGAAGACAAATGAAGAACGATCTGATCTCTGGGTGGGAAGTGTGTGGAATGCACACATTCATGATTAATTATGAACAAGAAACTTGTTGATGTAGCATGTTGAACTGTCCAAGAAGGTCAAGGTGAACATGACTAAGACTGCTCAAGAAATAGAACAAGTAGATCCCAAGAGGGATAAATTGTAAAAGCAAAGAAGGAGAAAGTGATTAATACTCATCTCACTATGAAACTCTGAATAATAAGACAAAGTTGTATGCTTAAAAAGGACATTTGTGAAAATAAGTACAACTAGTAACTGAAAGATACAATAATGAATGTGCTTAAATGAACGAACTTGGTTAAGCTATATTGTGTGAAGGAAATGAGGCCTTGAAATTAATTCAGCTAGGATGAAAGTTTCTTGATGGGAGAATCCATTAACTCCTTTCTTGTTGTCTATTATGTTTCTCTGGAATGATAAATTGATATGATGATGAATGTAGATATTATGGCATGAGAATGTTGAGAGCTGCAGCTGAAATTTTATTGTGGTTGCACTCATGAAAACATTGGGGACAATGTGATGGAGTGCATAAAGATATGCCAAGGAATATATGAAAATGTTTTACTGAAATAAATTCTATGGTACATGCATTTGATTTTACATGACTACTAATGTAAAATGTGAATGTGGTGATGTATGTCACATGTAGAAAAGATTGGAACTGTTAGGGAAGGACAACTGCCAATAGTGAACAACCTCAGACAGAGGTGAATGCAAGAAGGTTTTTGATAAAAGAAAACTGTGAAAGAGATTTTAGAAGTCCCCGAGAAGCACCATTGAATAGGTAATATCAGAGAAGGTGTTGGAAGCCAGAACATGTATAAATATTTTTTGCTCATGTGACATGTGAGGTAAAAGGGATTTGGGTAATAATCCCTTCTAAAATAGTCTATGTTTTGATGGCATGCATGTGATCTGAATGGTTTTTGTATTCCATTGATACCCAAGTAGGGTATGAGTAAAGAAGAAGAACCTGTATGATGGAGGTGTGAACCTCTGACAACCGAGGATGATTGAAATCCTTGGAAAAATGCATGAACAAATATATGTCATGAATACATTGCCTGATCAAGGAGTGATTGGGAACACAAGTGCTCAAAGATAGCATGATGATGTAATGCATTAAGGAAATGCATGTTTTCATGAGAGGGAAAGTAATGGAATACCATTATGGAAGGAGGACCTTCCAATACTCTATCGAAGTTGTAGCATGGTAAAGAGAGAAATTGGTTAGCTATGGATGTTGGCACCCTAGTTACCAATGAAGAAAGAATGCTTGAATGCATTCATGTGAAACTTTTAGATTCATGTATGTTGATTTGAGTTCATGATCAGCTGAAGTAGGAAAACACAGTCCTGCTGTAAAACAATATGTGTATAAGGAACCATGTGGCAAAGGGGTGGCTGAGTTCCAACCCACCAAGGCAAAGTGCCTAATATGAAATGTAATAATCTGAAAATCAATGCAAGAGTGCCTTGTGTGTGAATGTGACCATGAATATTTTCACATTGATTATATTCGTTTTGATGTTTGATTGCATTTTGAAAGGATTTGTATGCTAAAGTAATGCATTTGTAAGGAATGGTATTTCATTTTTGAGTAAATGAACTTGATTGTTAGTATGCACAACTTTGAAATTGTTTGTGAATCACTACAAGTTTGCAATGAAAATATATTGTGCATGAGAACTAACAATTTGTTGGATGATTGAAGAGGAAATTGCAGGAAGAAAGGTCTTGGACATGGCTATGTTGTAATCCCATAAGGAAGACCAAGGCTTGTCGGTTATGAAAGAGACAAACTACCATGAAAAAAAAAAATCTCATGCTTGTGGGATCTGGTTCCTATGTGGAACATATCTGAAAATGAAAATGTGAAATTTGAAATATGTGGGTGATAGATTTGAAACAAATCTGATTAAAATTGATGATAACATCTCACAAATTTTTGTATGCATGTGATACATGTGAGATGAAACTAAAATATGTCCAGGGAGGATAGATGATGGTTGTCAAATATGGAAAGCATGGAAAAGGGCTACTGTAATGACATGAGAACCCTATTATAAGACATGATTCCCATAGAATTATGTGTCATGGTGACATGGGTCGAAGGGATGCTTTCGATAGAGCAAGCATGAGGGACGCCTCAGCTGTAAGACTCATCAAAGTCTCTAAAACTCTTAATGTGCAATAAATCTTTGGAAGGCAAGATGGATCACCCGAGGGACTGTATAACAGAGAAGGGGATACTTGAGCCTAGGCCTAGAGGGTGAGTGATCGCAAGGAAGAGGAGACTCTAATAGCTTTTATAATATGTTGATTTTGATTATGCACACAATAGATATGTCAAGGAAATAAGTGAGCCAAGTTAATGAGACAAAGATATGGATGCAGATCCATGCACTACAGTGATAAGTATTGTTTTAACTTGTGAATATTTCCACTTGAATTTAAACAACAATAAAATGTTTTGCATGAAATGATAATTAATGTGTTGGTTTTTGAAAATTATGGTAGGAATGTTCTGAAATGCCAAATTCCAAGTAAGGACCATATCGGGAAGAGGAATAACATTGTTGGGATAGCTGAAAGAATAAGACATGGCAGGTGTTGCTAAAAAATAAAGAACATTGAGGATGATGTTCCTTTGAAGGGGGAGGGGATTGTAACACCCCCTCTCTAAACCCTGAATACATGTAATAAATCACAATTAGCGATTTCCATGCAATGACATGTGAATATTGTAAATGCATTATTTTTTAATTGTAAATGCCAAACCTGACTGTGGGGTGAATCCTTAAAGTACAAACCATGATATCACTAGTGGAATAAGAGGATTCCCTAATAAAATAAAGGACCTCAAGCCTTATTCATATTGCTTCCCTTAGCCCTAATTTCAAGAAAAATCAGTTAATGAGGGAGGTTAGTAGTTGAACAACCAACCTCCCCATTGAATGGAAGTATGGAGGGCTATTAGAAGGGACAAGATGCATTCAGCTAGAGGACATTAGGAAATTTCACTATGATTCCCCAAAATTGACCCACGAGTTTCCTTCTGACAGAAGAAACAAAAGGACAAGTTGAGAGCCTTCCTAAGTCCTATGTGCGTCTAGGATATGCAGAAAGAGAGAGAGAACTAGAGGAGATTAGAGCCTCTAAGGAATGGAGTTTTTGAAAGGAATGCATGAGGGCGTGCAATACAAGGATCAAAATACCAATAAAAGGGTTCCAAGATGGAGCATAGAAGACCCAAAAACCCAACCTGAGCTAAGAGGGTCATGAGTTGATGCTGGGAAGGAATCTGATAAACCTAAAAGAGGCCTGGGCTAGGTGGGTGTAAGGAAAAATCTCTAGTAAGAGTAGAGTGAAGGAGAGTGACCTTCAAATCTTGTTGAGAACTTGAGAGAGATTCCCTAGTGGTATCATGGCTTGGCACAGGGGTGGACAGAAAGATAAGGGTGAATGCATCTGAGCCTATGGTTGGGTGGAAAGGTGAACACCCACAGTCAATTGGTTGGCTGCAACTTGTAACTAGATAAGTATTTCATAGACTATGTGTAATTGAATTAAAATGCATGATTGAATTCCTATACTTGCGCTATAAATATGCATACTTAATTTGTAGTAATGATGCTTATTGTATTGGAAAAATCCTGCATTTGAGTGATGGTAGGATGGTGAGAATAGTGCATTCCCTACACAACTAAATACAAGCATTTTGTAATGTTTCAAGATGATAAAAAAAAAATGAACTTAATTTTGTGGTTCCCTTGTGCTATATATATATATATATATATATATATATATAAAGTAGGATTATAATTTAATAATTGAATGTAAGGTACTGATCCCAAGAAGGTGATATAACTCACCTTCACAGTCAAAGGGAATTATTGGTCGTGCTATGTATAAGAGGCCAGAGAAGGTTGTAAGCTATATGTTCTTCCCCTTTGATAAATCGGTGGGTCAAAGGACCTTGAACCCTCATTCAAGTGCTATATGACATGCTTTTTCTTGTTGTGGATAAGAGAAAGAGCCCAAAGAAAAATCCTTGAATTGTCTAATTCCTGAATCGGAAGAAAAATAATGTTTGAGCTCGAAGGAATCACAATTGTTGGATCGGTGGAGCGAATAGATCTGAACCCTTTATCGGAGTATGTTTCCATGCATGTAGAGAATGTACCTAATTTAATCTGGACAGTTAATAGGGGATTGACCCATAATTAACCTCTTTCATAGATTGTTGTGGTCTTGTTTAAGCGATATTTTGGGGAGAGGTAATGTTAGTATGATGTATCATGTTGACCTGGAATGCCAACATGTCCATAAGTTGATAGGTGTTATATTGTGAATGAAAACAAGTAATTGGTCAGTGGGCCATAATGCAAGCCCTTGGGTGAACTATGTATTAGAATTTCGTTTTATCCTTGGACGTTGGACCAAAAGTTTGAAATATCTCGACCATTGATTGGAGTGAATCTGGGATGTCATATCGGCCGTTGATCGACGTGGAATCCCTTAGATGTTAATGATAAGAGGGATGACATCTTTCTAACGTCATGTTGACGTTACATTAACTAAAAGAGACTACGTGTACGAGGAATCCACATGGAGGCCTGTAATTGGTCAAGGTAATAGGGAATGGGACCCTGTCAATTTTAAAGGTTGGAAAGGTAAGACAAATGCATCCGCAAGTCCACCAACCCGTGAACCCGACAAACTCACAAAATAATCTAAGTGTTGAGTGTAAGAAGAGAGAAAGGGACTCAGATAAGTCCGTGAGTCCGTCAGTCCTCCAATCCACGAACTCGAAAAAATCACTGAATAATCTAAGTGTTGATACTTCTCAGACAAACTTATGGAGTGGATGTACAAAATTATACATTCGCGAGTCTACTAGTCCGTGGGTCCATGTAGATGGAAAAAGGGTGAATTGTTGAGACTTCTTAGACGGACTTATGAAGGGAAGGTACATAATTTTGTGTCTACACATCAACGAGTTTGTCAGTCTGCGTAGATGGAAAAGTGGTGAAGTGTCGATACTTCTCAGACAAACTTATGAAGGGCAGGCACATAGTTATGTGTCCACGAGTCCGTGAGTCTGCAGATGAAAAAGAAGTTAAAAGTTGGTAGGAAGTTCATGAAAAGTATGTATATAGACCATGAGTCTGCAAGACTACCACTCATGAATCCATAAATACAACAAGGCATCGACGATGCCATTAGGATGAAAAATGTCCATTACTAATAGGATGACGAGCTCAGTGAGGTTACACCATGGAAGACTAGGCTAGTGCCACGCCAGGACCCAGGTGTTTCCGCGTTAGTTGAAACGAACAACAAAATGTCATGTGGATTCCATGTGACAGTAAGAGAGATGTTGTCCATGTAAACCCAATAACTTTGGGAGGTCCTAGCTTTCATTCCAGAGCTCCATTCTGAGTGAAATTACCAACCTTGGAAATCTCTTGATGAGAAAAAGAGGATGGAGCTATGATAGAGAACATTTAAGGTTGTTAAGAGAAGCAAAAATTTAATACCACATCCCTTAAAAAGGTGCTTAGGGGGTTGGGTCTATTATAGTCACCATGGAAAGAAAGAATCCTAACACTACTCAAGATCAAATGAAAACTTGACCTATCTTACCTTACATGGCAAGGTTGAACCTCCTTATTTTTACCAAACTTATTAGCGATCCTATTCAAAATAATTTCACATGTCTAGATATGTTGACCAATATACCCTCATATATCCCTAAATTTGAGGGTTTTTTAGAGAGGATACCTATAATCATATCATGTCATTCCACCTTTGGTGCATATTCAATATCATCACAAATGAATCGATTAGATTGAGTTTATTTCAATGCACCCTCATGGGTGTGACCATCAAATGGTACATTGATAAATCGATTCATTCCCATAGCACCTTTGATTCCATAACCAAAGTGTTATTAACATTTTTTCAACCTCCCATTTTCCACAATGTAGGGATCAATATTCTCACCAACTTTCGTCAAACTATTGCCACCCATTTCACTAACCATATCCATGAATGGAATAGATGATGTGACTTGTGTAAAGCTAAGATTAATGGTATATTCCTTATGGACTATTTATTGAATTCATTACTTCCTTCCATTTCCAAGGACATGGTCATGATCATGCCCAAAACTGAAGATGAAGCCATGTAGAAAGCACAACTATATGACCTTATAAATGCATACTCAAGGTATTTATATACCATCCTTTCCAATTCCCCTCACTCTAAGTTAGGTGACTTGTCAACACTAGGGGAAACCCATGCAATTGCTAGTTTTATTGGTTTTATGTCACATAATCATCCTTACACTTATCCTTAGAGACCTACTGAGTATGGTACCACATATGATGGATTTAGTACATAATACCCCCCTCCAAATGTAGGGTGTCCCCTAATGCCTTATATTTATCCTAAGTCTCCACCTAATTATTCTCATTCCACATCTCAAGTGGAAAATAACACCTTGTATTCAAGTCCCCCTACACACCAACATGTGTATGGTCATACTTGTACTATTTGTTCTTGTAGCGGAGCAACCAAAAATCAATACTATCCTTTTCTTGGCCCTCCACCAATAGATTTAGTTCCTCTAGTGATGGTATCCCAACCCCCAATTAATTTTCATTAACCCACACCTCCTCTTTAAGGTAAAGTGTATGCTCATAAAAATGCCCCTAACCCCCTAAATCATAATGACAATATTAAAAACAAGAATAAGGGGAAGGGAAAACAAAATGACAAATGCCAAAACCAAAGGAATCAAGGGAACCAAAATGAACAACCTAGTGTTGGAGGAAACAAGAATAATACAAATCAAGGTTAAGGTAAAATTCACCAACCAAAGTAGGGGAAGAACCCTCAGCTTCAAATGAATCATCTTTTATTTATTTTTTGTGTATATGGACATTATACCCATCGCTACCCATTTTTAACTAAATTTATTTGATTGAAGGAGGCTCAAGTAGCATCTAATCAACCTAGTACTCGACCTACCCCTCCTTCGTTGTTGTAGCTAGTTTTGTTGTGAAACCTTTTTCTGACATGGGGATTTGTATCCACAACAAAAACTCCTCCTTTTGGTCAACTAACTAGTCCCAACACTTCTGGAGATGGTACTTTCCAAATATTGTACATGAATTTGGTTGATATTAATATATCAACCTAATATTGTTAGTATGGAATGCCCCCTAAATCATTTCCTAGTGAGCCAAGTCACCCTCCACTAGCTAGTAATGGTCCTTTGTAGATTCCCTAACCTATGGTCAATCATCCCCCAAGGTACCAAAGGTTTTTTTAAGTTGGAATGTCCATAACCCTCATGCATGGGATGCCCATAATTACAACATAGTGGATGATCTACCTTAGTATTCTACAATTATATCATCATTAGAAGTCCTCTAGACTTTGCTTATGTAAAGGAAGGCTCTACTGTCTATATTGGGCGTAGTCAATTCTTTGGATGATAGAATAATTTTTTATATTAACAAAGTCAAGCCTCATCTTTCCACTTATTTTTCCTTCCAACTTTTAGTCACAATCAAGAACATCATTATTCATCGATATTTGATCAATGAAGGTGAATCCACATGTGCGAGGTCTACTCATGTTTGGATAAATTAGGTTGTCCCAAGATTATCCCATCTACAATTACCCTCTGTGTGTATGATGGTTGACCCTCCCAACCAAAAGGGTTGCATCAAAATTTTCCTATCTAGTTAGTTGGAAAATAGGTTCTCATTGATGTTGAGGTTGAAGATTCCCCCTTAGACTACAACATTATTTTAGGATGCATTTTTATGTATTCCATGAAAGAAATAGCCTCTTCAATTTTCCATACTATGAGCTTCCCTGTGATGGGAATTTCATTACCATCAGCTTATGTACCATGATCCTAAAGCTCAACTAATCCTTATAGTATTTTTCCTTCCATGGATGGGAACCAAACTATTTCATCCTTTTTTTGATCTTAGTCCTAGAATATTCAAGGATTCAACATTGCTTGGAACATATTACAATCCTCCAATGATAATTACCCACTAGGTCCATGCAATGTTTGAATGGTGGCTACATCTAAACAACCTATTGCCTCAACACCTTTGTCATATAATTCCTCTTCTCTATAACCTTCTACTAATCCCATAGCTTTGGTATCCTCAAAACCATCATGGGGAGGGGATCCCCCTCAAAGGAGTCCCTCTACTCAAGTGTCATTCCCCACGTCCTCCAGGAATAGTAAGCATGTCTATTATGGCTACATTATCTTTTCATAATATCGCCTTGGGGATCCTAGTTTGGTATATGTATCCTCCAACCCCTATTGACCATCAATTCCAACTCCTCATTTGGTATTGACATTTTTTTAGTGATCCAGGTGGATCTTGGTGGCCATCCACCTTCTCTACTGAATCAATGTTTCCAAGCCTTTGGTTTTGATAAACCATGATATTCACCCTTTTAATGGGGAATGTAATGTAATTCCTTCTCCATTTGTAATGTAATCTAATGCCTAGAACGTTAATTCACCAGATCCCATTAGAAATCTACAATTAAACCCGCTTGGGCTATAGTAGTATTGGGATGGGTGACCCCCTGGGAAGTCCTAGTGTTTTGTTGGAATACTGAGAGGGGGTTGATTCAATATGAGCATTGATCCAGGTGGATATCAGTGGCAACCCACCTATTCCAATTGGCTCACATACAGATTTCATCTTGGAAGTTTCAGTTTTCATTTTGAAAGTTTTTTTCTAGCTTTTCGAGTCCTGAACTTCCAGGGTCATTTTGAGGCCATAAACAACGTTTTTTGGGCCTACCACAGTCACACTATAGACGAAGTCAGAGTGTGATGGCATAATGTGTATTCCTCGGATAGCACTTTCCAATGGGCTATCGTGTGCCTAAAACAAAGATTGTATGCAAAATTTACGACCCTGGAAGTTGGTGTACCAACTTACCCCAACGAGGCCCACATGAATTTTGGCGCTTCATCTCCTACGGTTAGTTTTTTTGATGTATAGGGTTTTGGAATTCATGTTTGATGTAAAAATGACTTTGGAGCCTCATTGTAGTCATATTCTTGCGAATGAGCGCAACCATCACATCGCTTCTCAAAGATAAGCCGCCACCATTCTAGCAACTTGTTTCAGTCTGCATTTTACAGTTTCAACATATTTCTTTATTGAATAGAAGCCAAGTTTTACAGTACCTCTATTATTTTTCATTGTATCTCTATGTTAATAATAAAAATCTGTAATCATTTCATTCTACTCATAAAATCTGGATCATTGGTATCAGAGCAGTCTTCTCCTTGTCATTCTTAGTGCATGTCCCCAACAAGGTCAGGGACAAAGAGTTGGGTCTCGAGCTTGTTTCTCTTGAGGAAAATATCTCTCACACGCCCAATCAACCTTCCATGGTGGGAGAAAAGAAAGATGATGGGATATGAGATCCTTTCAATCTATTTCTTGTGGAATCCCTCACACAAAAGAGGAGCAAGATGATGGATAGTTTTGTGCAAATCCTTTGACAAATACCAATAGGCGATGCATCTTCCTCAAGCGGAGGCATCGCCCCCTTCAAGGTACAAATAAACTTTGATATTCCTATATTTGAAGTTTGGATAGATGTAGATGCAATAGAAAAATGGTTGAATTTTCTAGAAGGGTATTTTTCTATCCATAACTTTTCCAATAGATAAAATATTACATCTGCACTCCTCAAAGTCATCCCCCATGTCAAAGATTGGTGGGATACTTTATGTGAGCAAAAGGCAATAGAGGAACCCTCATTATTTACATTCTCACTCACTTAGGAGTCCTTCAGGGATGATATTAAGGAACAATACTACCCTGTTGGAAGTTAAGATGATCTATATACAAGATGGACTACACTATGACTGGAAAGGGACCAAACAGTGCCAGAGTTCAAAATTATCTTCCATACCTTGCGCACCAAGATGGGTATCAAATGTTATGAGAAAAATCTGGTGCTCAATTTTTGTGGTGGTATGCATAGATACATCCATACATAAATGGAGTTTCTAGACATCTCGTACTTGGGCACGTCCTATCCATATGCTTTCAAAATTGACCAGAAGCTTAAACAAATGATGTGACAGTTTGGGTCTGGGAACCCCTCACAACAGAAGCATGGCAAGGGTAGCCCCAACATGCAGAACAAAGGTAAGAGAAAATATGAATAGCCTTAGGACAACCATTCTAAGCCGCAAACAAAGAAGGACAATAGAAAGACGAAGAAAGACAACAGGAAGTGGTGTGACTTCCATAAGATCCCCTGGCAGAACACTGTTGATTATTGCTCAAAGCAGGCATTGGTGGCTGAGGTGAAAGCCTATGAATTAGATGCAGGTTTTGACTCTAAGTCAAAACCATAAAATGAGAGATATATTATTGACACGGAACTCAGTGCCACTATTTCTACCACCAAGATGATTGAATGGTTGGTCATTCCCTTTGGGTTGACGAATTCCACAACAAATTTCATGAGGATGATGGATGATATCTTGCGGCCTTTCACCAATTATTTGTGGTGGTGTATTTGGATGACATCCTCATCTACAAAAAGACTTTGGCATAACACTTGCAACATATTCGTCAGGTTCTTCACACTCTGTCACAACACAAGCTATATGCAAATTTGGAAAAATGATCCTTCGACATGGACAAGGTCCAATACCTAGGATACATTGTTGATAAGCATGGGGTGCATGTGGATCCATCCAAGATCCATATCATTCATGACTGGCCAGCCCCAACCACACTCATTGAGCTTCAAATCCTTTTAGGCCTTGTCAATTTCTATCGCAGGTTCATGTTGGGATTCTCCCATATTGCATGGGCCCTCAACCAAGTAACTAGGGATGGTGGTAAGGTGAAGTTCATGTGGGGCCTGTCACAACAACAAGAATTCGATGATTTGAAGTAGCGCTTGTGCTCATCCATAGTTCTCTCATTACCTGACCTGCAACATCCCTTTGAGATCGAGATAGATGCTTCAGACTATGTTGTGGGTGTAGTTCTCAATTGGTACAGACACCCCGTGGCATATCATAGTGAGACACTATCAGATGACATCCATAAGTACCCTACTTACGATAAAGAAATGTAATCCATTGTGCAAGCTTGTCACCAGTGGAGGAATTACATTCTTGGGAAGGAGACACTCATCCACACTGATCATAAGCCATTGCATTTCATGCAGACACAAGGAAAATTGAAGAATGATCACCATCAAAAGTGGTCCACATACTTGCAGCAGTTCCATCTCAACATCAAGTATAGGACAAGAAGAACCAAACACGTTGTTGATTTCCTCATCCTCCCTCCAGTTGTAGCACTCACCATGGTGCTAAACTCCTGCGGCCAAAAGACCTATGGATGGCCCCAGCTCTATGAGAGAAATATTGTCTTCGTTTCCACCTACCAAATGTTGGGCGTAAACACAATTGTCATAGATTTCCATCTTCAGGATGGGTTGTTGTGTCATTTGGGCCATCTCTGCATTCCATCAAGCGAGCGAGCGAAGATGATTTTAGAAGCCCACTACAGTCATGTGGCATGACACTTCGACATATAAAAGACAGTGGCAGTGTTGCAAAAACATTTCTATTGGATGAAACTTCAACATGATTTCAACAAGTATATCAGGGTTTGCATTGCCTTCACTATTTCCAAACCGACCATTAAGAAACAAGGCATGTACACCCCTTTTCCTACTCCTGAAAGGCCATGGGAATCCATATCAATGAACTACATCTTAGGCCTTTCAACAACCAAGTGGGGAAATGAATGAATTTTTGTGGTGGTTGATTGTTTTTCTAAAATGGCGATTTTGGTCTCCTGTAGAGAATCACAGTAGAGGCCAGTGCCAATCTCTTCTCGAAACGAGTGCGGGTACATTTTGAGATACCAAAAACCATCATCTTGGATCGGGATAACCAATTCCTCAACACATTTTGGTTGAGCCTTTGGTCATTGTTGGATACCAAGCTCACCAGATGAATGGCCAAACCAAGGTTGTCAACTAGATGATCGTGCATATCCTACGCATGTACATTTCCAAGAATCCCCACACATAGGATGCGAGACTTCCCTATGTTCATCACATATAGAATAGAGCCATACATAGATCAACCGACCACATCCCCTATTAGGTGGGGTTGGGATTTCCACCATTATGTCCCATGGATGTTGCACTACCCCTTGCGGCCACCTAGGTAGACTCGTACCATACTCAAACTGAAGCTGAAAAAGATACCTGATTCATTTAGCAGATCCAACACATCCACCAATAGGTTCAGGATATTTTACAGAAGTCCAAATCCAAGTAAAAGCAATGCCATGATCAACACCGGTTGCCACACAAGTTTCAGGTGGGAGATAAAGTTTGGTTGCACTTTTAGAAAGAACGCCTTACATGACCCCATCAAAAGATTTTTCCACTCCACTATGGACCTTATACCATCACCAAGGCTATAGGTGACAATATTTTTAAGCTCAACATTCCCCCCTTCCTTGGCTTGCACCTAGTTTTTAATGTGGATCTCCTTCAGCCGTATTTTCCACCATTATTGGACACCTCAGAGGTAGCAGAATAGTTGACATCAATTGAGCTCAACCATGACTACATGGAACAAGAATCCACTAATCATATCATGGACACACAAGTCAAGGGAACTTGCCAACAGAGGATCCAACTTTATCGGGTTGTCAAAGCAAGGCAACTCCTGCACCAAGGCAAGTGGCTCACCTGGGGCCAAATTCAACAGAAATTTCCTCATCCGATGGGGGAACTCAATGCAATGGAGACCATTATTTCCTAAGGAGGGAGGATTAGTCCAGGTGGATATCTATTTTTGACCACCTATTCGAACTATCTCACATACATATTTCATCTTGGCAATTTCATTTTTCATTTTGGCAGTTGTTTTCTAGCTTTTCTGGTCCTGAAATTCCAGGTCCGTTTTGAGGCCCTAAACAAAATTTTTTGTGCCCACCACATTCATAATCTAGGCTTAGTTAGAGTGTGATGGAATAATGTGTATTCCTCGGATCGACCTTTCCAACGGGCTATCGTTCGCCTAAAACAAAGGTCGTATGCAAAAGTTACAACCCCGGGAAGTTGACGTACCAACTTACCCCAATGGGGGCCCACATGAATTTTGGCGCTTCAACTCCTAGGGTTAGGTTTTTGGATTTCTATGGTTTTGCATTCATTTTTGATGTAAAAATCCCTTTGGAGTCTCATTGAAATCATATTCTTGCGAATGAGCATAATCGTCACATCTCTTCTCAGAGATAAGCCACCACCATATTGCATGGGCCCTCAACCAAGTAACTAGGGTGGTGGTAAGGAAAATTTTGTCTACGGCCTGTCACAACAACAAGCATTCTATGATTTGAAGAAACTCTTTTTATCAACCCCAGTTCTCTCACTACCCGACCTGCAACATCCCTTTGGGATCGAGACAAATGCTTCAGACTATGTTGTGGACACAATTCTCACTCGGTACAGACACCCTGTGCCCTATCATAGTGAGGCACTATTAGATGTCATTCATAAGTACCCTACTTACGATAAAGAAATGTACTCTATTTCTAAATCCTTATGCTAGTGGAGGCACTTCATTCTTGGGAAGGAGACAGTCATCCACACCAATCATAAGCTGTTGTAGTTCATGTAGACACAAGGAAAATTATTGAATGACCGCCATCATAAGTGGTCCACATACTTCCAACAGTTCCATATCAACATCAATTATAAGATAGGAAGAACCAACCACGTCATTGATTACCTCATCCACCCTCTAGTTTATTCACTCACCATGGTGCTAAACTCCTAGAATCACGAGACCTCTGGATGGCCCCAACTCTATGAGAGAGATCTTGACTTCGTCACCACTTACCAGATGTGGGGCACAAACACAATTGTCATAGATTTCCATATTCAAGATGGGTTTTTGTGCCATTTGGGCCATATCTATGTTTCATCAAGCGAGCAAGTGAAGATGATTTTAGAATCCCACTACAGTCGGGTGGTAGGACACTTCAACATAGAAACGATAGTGGTAGTGTTGCATAAACATTTATATTGGATGAAACTTATACAGGATGTCAACAAGTATATCAAGTCCTGCACCATTGCCAAACCGACCATTAAGAATCAAGGCATGTACACCCCTCTGCCTTATCCTGAAAGGCCATGGGAATCCATCTCAATAGACTACATCTCAGGAATTCTATCAACCAAGCGGGGAAATGACTGAATTTTTGTGGTGGTTGATCATTTTTCTAAAATGGTGAGTTTGGTTGCCTATAAGAAGAGAATCACAGCATAGGCCACTGCCAAGATATTCATCGAACGGGTGTGGGTGATTTTTGGGATACCACAAACCATTGCCTTAGATTGGGACAACCAATTCCTTAACACATTCTGGTTGAGCCTCTGGTCACTGCTAGATACCAAGCTCACCAAATCGACTTCCTTCCACCCCCAAACAGATGGCCAAACCGAGGTCATCAACCAGATGATCATGCATATCCTACACATGTACAATTTCAAGAATCCTCGCACATGGGATGAGAGTCTTCCCTATGTTCATCACAGCTACAACAGAGCCATAGATAGCTCAGCCAACCACATCCCCTTTCAGGTGGGGTTAGGATTTCAACCATTGGGTCCCATGGATGTTGCACTACCCCTTGTGGCCACCCAGGAAGACTTGTCCCATGCTCAAACTGAAGTCGACAAAGCTACTCGATTCATGGAGCAGATCCAACACATCGTCCAATAAGTTTAGGATATTTTACAGAAGTACAATGCCAAGTACAAGCATCACCATGATCAACATTGGGTGCCACACTAGTTTTAGGTGGGAGATAAATTTCGGTTGCACTTGCAGAAAGAACACCCTATAGGACCCCATCAGAAGCTTCATCCACTTGTATATGGACCTTATATCATCACCAAGGCCATGGGTTACAATTATTTTGAGCTCAACATTCCCCCCTTCCTTGGCTTGCACCCAGTGTTTAATGTGTATCTCCTTCAACCATACTTTCCACCATTATTGGACACCTCAGAGGTAGAAGAATAGTTGACACCAATTGATCTCAACCCTGACTGCATGGAATAGGCATCCACTAAGCAGATCATGGAAACATAGGTCAAGGGAACTCTCCAATAGAAGATCCAACTTTATCAGGTTTTCAAAGTAGGGTAGCTCCTGTACCAAGGTAGGTGGATCACCTGGGGCCAAATTCAACAGAAATTTCCTCATATGATGGGGGAACTCAACACAATGGAGACCATTGATTCCTAAGGAGGGAGGATTGGTCCAGGTGGATATTGGTGGCCAACCACCTATTCTAATTGACTCATATACATATTTTATCTTGGCAGTTTCATTTTTTCATTTTGGCAGTTTGTTTCTAGTTTTTCTGGTCCTGAACTTCCGGGGTCGTTTTGAGCTCCTAAACAATGTTTTTTTGGCCCGCCATAGTCACACTATAAACTTAGTTAGAGTATGATCGAATAATTTGTATTCCTTAGATAGACCTTTCCAACGGGCTATCGTGTGCCTAAGACAAAGATCGTATGCAAAATTTACGACCCCTGGAAGTTGATGTACCAACTTACCCCAACGGGGGCCCACATGAATTTTTGCGCTTCATATCCTAGGGTTAGGTTTTTGTATGCATGGGTTTTGGAATTCATTTTTTATTTAAAAAGGCATTTGGATCCTCATTGTAATCATCTTCTTTCAAATGGGCACAACCATCACACATCTTCTCAGAGATAAGTCGTCACCATTCTAGCAAGCTTGTTTCAGTCTGCATTTTACAATTTCAACATATATCTTTATTGAATAGAATCCAAGTTTTACTATATCTCTATTATTGTTCACTGTATCTCTGTGTTAATAATATAAATATGTATTCATTTTGTTCTACTCATAAAATCTGGATCAATCACTTTTACTGCTTTTAACCACAATATATAAACTTCAACTTTATCAATAGTATATCATCAATGTATCATTTATGATTGAATTCAATATATCATGATCATATAAACATAAGCAACATCACATCAAATACACAGTACACCATAATTTACGTGGAAACCCAAATGGGAGAAAACCACATAATGCTTTTCTTATATATCAAATAATACATTCATTGGAAGCACCAACTTCCCAATCCTCCAGCTGCAACTGGAAGGAGGATACAACCCTCTATTTACAGGCTCCAATATGAAGGAAGCTACAAATCCTTGAATTCTCAGGATCCAACCAGAAGGAGCCTACAAACCCTTGATTCTCAAGCTCCAACTTGAAGGAAGCTCCAACTCCCTGTGTTCTTCAGCACCAACTGGAAGGAGGCTATGACCCCTTTTCCTTGCCTTGTCCTACCGCTGTGAAATATAAGTATAGACCAAATTTTCACTACCACAATCTTTGCCACTATCAACCTGTGATTATCAACTTGTCACATTAACCTATCAATGTCAACATGTCACATCAACCTATGACTACCATTGTCACACCAACCAACATGTTATTGTCACTGTCACATCAACCAACCTATCACTAACCCTGTCAATTTCACTGTCAACCAACCTATCACTGTCACTATCAACATGACTGTCACTTTCACCATCAATGTCACTATCACTCATGTATATCAGCCTGTATCAACCATGCACATCAACCTGTACCATACCATGTACATCAACCTATACCAACCATGCATCAACCGTGCACATCAATCTATACTATACCATGTACATCAACCTGTAGCATACCATGTATCAAACTTGTACCATACCATGCATCAACCATGTACCATAAAATATCAACAATGAAGTGCCTCAACAAAGTACCAAGGAATGTGCCTCATACATATGCCAATACAAAGATGTGCCTCTAACAATGAACCATAGCATCCATGTACCAAGTACCAAGAATATGTGTCAAACATGTATCAATATCACCTCAACCATATGCAACCATGTACCATGTACCGTAAGGGTTCCAAGACATGCCTTAAGAATGTGCAATACCATCCATGAAACAAGCCTCAAACAAACACATGTAAAACATACCTTTACTCATGAAGAGGACCTGGTGCATATCGTCTCAGACCAACAAACCTTCCTAAACTTCAGAATCAACAAGATGGCACCTTATTCAAGCTTTTTCAAAATCATCTACTACTTTCTCAACTGTGACCCACGGATGTCTGCTACTTTCTCCACTATGACCCACGTATATCCACTACTTTCTTCACTGTGACTTGCAGATGTCTGCTACTTTCTCCACTGTGACCCGTGGATGTCTACTACTTTCTCCACTATGATCCGTGGATAACCTTAAAAATATAGTTTTATCACTTTATACTTTTCCCTTTAGTTTCCTTTGTTTCCTCATACTTCTCAAAATTTGTTGCCTCAGACTTCGCTACCTCATATATGCTATGAAATATTTACCAAAAACATCACTTGAAATATAGATAATCATTGAACTTGTGTGTGTTCTTGTGAAGGACTTCTTGTGGTGTATTTATACTTTTTCATGGTAACTTTTTTCCTTGATTTAGGGATTTCTTGTTACAACCACTTTACCCTTTGACTAAGACTTGTAACTGTTTAGGGGCTTCATAACCATTCTTCGGGGATTCCAACTTCATGAGGGCTTAACTCCTCAACCATGAGGAACCACATGGTGTTCCACCTATAATTGGAAAAAACACGATGAAGACTAGCCATCTATGAGTATGTTACCTGTGATTACATTTCCCTTCATGCCCTTATTCCTTGATCAAATTTGGGTTCCATAACCACACCTTTGGGGCTTCATGTACACTTCATCAAATGCACCTATCACATCCATCGAAATCAAATATTCTTGTTGACATCAATGAAAACTAACTCACCATCAATCTCTAGCACAACTATGGGGTGTATCAAACATTCTAAGGGTTGACAACAATTACAACCAACTATCCAAACCAATTGTCCAACATGTTTTACATGCCTCTGGAATTTTGTAACTTATACCAATTTATCCCATATGAATCATGGGAATTATTCTCCTCTCACTCTCTCACATATAATTGAGGTGAAGGAGGTCCTTTGATCATGAAATTCAATGTGATGTAATGCTTATTTTTGAATGATTGTAGCTGACATCTCTTTCTCTTCAAAGATAAGCTACCACCATTTAGTCAGTTTTTGTTCTACGATTTTTTTTTGTTCTATTAATTAATAGAAGTTGGGTTTCATTGTATTCCTATGTTCTCTTCTATATTTTCATTTGTATCTCATTTCTCTCTCAACATAATCTAGATCTATGGTATCATATTAGTTTGCTCCTTGTCGCTTCTCAGAGAATGTCCCCGACGAGGTCAGGGAATAGAGATTTGGGTCTTGAGCTTGTTTTTCTTGAGGACAACTTCTCTCATTGACCCAAGCGACCTCCCATGGTAGAAGAAAAGAGAGATGAAAGAGTAGGAGATTATTTCAAGACATTGCTTGAGGAAGCGCTTTGCGACAAAGGAACAAGATGATGGAAACATTTGCTCAAATCCTTCGACGACTACCTATTGCGACCGAGGAATCTTTGACAATAATCTATTTCAAAGGTGTAACACACTTCAAGGTACAATTCAATTTTTTTATCCCCTTATTTGAAAACCAAATAGATGCATATTCTCTAGAAAAATGGTTGAATCTTCTAGAACGTTATAACTTTGTCCAAAAATTTTCTGAGAGAGAAAATATCACCTTCCTGCTCCCTAAATCCATTCCCCATGTCAAAGTTTGGTGAGAAGTTTATTTGGAGAGGTACATCATGGATGAATATACTCCATTCAGGGGATAACCCACTTGGGATACCTTTGTAGATTCCCTCAAGGAGGAGTTCTACCCTGTCGAAAAATATGATGACCACTACATGAGATGGATGACTCTACATCAGAAAAGAGACCAAATAGTGTTGGAGTACACTAACATCTTTCATACCTTGTGCTCAATGATAGGTATCAAAGACTCCAAGTGGCACCTAGTTTTGAAGTACCGCAATGATATGCATAGGTGCATTTAAAAAAAGATGGATTTCTTGGATATATACTCATTGGGAGATGCTTATCGATATGCAGTCAAAATTGAGAATAAATTCGAATAATGGAGTAAGTAGGAGTTTGGGTTTGCAAATATGCTACAACAGAAGCATGGAAAAGAAAACCCTAAATCACAGAACAAAGGACTAAGCAAGGAGAGTTGATCTCAAGAAAATCAGTCCAAGAAATCGGCTAAGAAGGGTGATGGGAAGCCTAAGAAAGACATCGAAAAGTGGTGTGAGTTCCACAAAATCCCCTGAAACAACACCGATGAATGTTGCTAAAAATAGTCATTCGTGGTCGAGATCAAAGAAAAATAATCAGAACCTGACTCAAACTCTGATTTAGAGAATGATAAAGGGAAAAAAAACAATGATGCATAATCCATTACTACCATCACAACCAGAAGAACCAGATGAGTCATAGGAGGGGGAGGGCCTCTTCCATTCACAAATGTGGGTAAAGGGGACTCCACTTCATTTCATTATTGACAATGGGATTCAAAAGAAACTTATCTCAGCCATGGTTTTCAATATATTGAAGCTTCCAACGATGCCACACCCCCAACTATACACCATTGGATGGTTGAGTCAGGGATGAGACATTCACATCAACCAATAACATCGCCTATCCTACAAAATCAATCCCTTCAAGGATGAGGTATTGTGTGATGATTCCCCACTTGAAGTATGTGATGTTCTTTTATGACAACCATATATGTGAAAGTGTCATGCTATTTATGAGTCACGACCCTGCAGTTTCATTGTTACTTTGGGAGGTCAACTCTACAAGGTACTAGAGGTATCTCCAAATACTACCATTTCATTGATCTTGAAAAAACAATACCACAAAGTAATATCTCAGACCACAAAGTTTTCCCTCTTTACGATCCAGTTATAAGGTGAATAGAAGGTCACTCCAACCACTATAGGCTCGGCCCAAGACCTTTCTATCCAACAAAAGCAGGTCAACAAGATTTTAATGGAGAAAAAAGATATTACTGCTTCACCTACGAGGGTGCCTCCACACTACCACATCCCACATTCCATTGACTTGGTGTCTGGTGCTCCCTTACCCAATTTTCCAATATATAGATGCTCCCTTCCAAAGAATGAGAGTCTTCCATATGTTCAACATAACTATATTGGACATGGCCCTTTTCAAGTGTGGTTGGGGTTCCAAGCATTAGCCTGAATTGATATATCTCTTCTTGTTACATATTCACTGATAGAGTCCAACGAAACTTAGACCAAGGCAGATCATGCAAAAATATTTATTGAATAGATCCAACACCTCCACCAATAGGTTCATGACATCCTTCCACAGGTCAAGTACAAGCAGGGAAACTACTTTAGCAAGGCAAATGACTCACCAAAGTTCAGATTCAACAAAATTTTCCACATCTCCTTAGGGAACTTAATGCAATGGGGACCATTGTTTTCTAAGGGAGGAGGATTGATCTAGGTGGATCTTGGTGGCCATCCAACTTCTCCACCGAATCAATGTTTATGAGACTGTGGTTTTGATAATCCATGATATTCACCCTTTAGATGGAGAATGTAATGTAATTCCATCTCCATTTATAATGTAATGCAATGCATACAACATTAATGCACTGGACCCTAGTATAAATCTTTAGTTAAGCCTGCTTGGGATAGAGTAGTACTGGGATGGGTGACCTCTCGGGAAGTCCTAGTGTTTTACATGCCTATGGAATTTTGTAAACTTGGACCAATTTATCTCACATGCATCATGGGAATTATTCTCCTCTCACCCTGTCACATATAATCGGGGTGAAGGAGGTCCTTTTAGCATGCAATGGAGTGTGATGTAATGTTTTTTTGTGAATGAGTGTAGTCGACCTCTCTTTATCTTCAGAGATAAGCTACCACCATTCTAGTCAGTTTGTGTTCTACATTGTTTTTCTATTTTATTCATTAATACAAGTTTGGTTTCACCTATGTTCTCTGTTATATTTTTGTTTGTATCTCATTTCGTTCTTAGCATAATCTGGATAATTTATCCTATAGGTTCTACCCATGTGTCTTCTATGAAATCTTGATAGACCCCTTCAGCCTTTATCAAATATGGAAAAGGGTTTTCCATGAGGGGAAAATCTAAAAAACTAGGGGCGCCACTAACTCTAGACATGTTATGGCCACCCCAACCGTTGCACCTAGAGTCGTCTCCCCATGTGATTCATGTGATCTCATTAGCCACACAACCAAAAATTATCCAATGCTCTCAAAGTTAAAGAACCTTTTTTACACTAATGATTTAGAATCCAATACATCTACTCCTAGGGTGAAAATTTATCTCCCTAGATTATCAACCAAGTATATTGAGTCCTTGTGCACCAACAACTTGTGCACTTTGTGTGATACATATGGTCATTAATCTCATCATTATCCCAATATAATCGAATTTTGAGATGTCATAGCCATTGTTCATCATCTCAATTTCTCTTCTAAGGAGAAGCCAACCATAGTAGTGGACAATGTTTACTTTTGAAATTAAAGTTTTTCTCAGATTGAGGGAGAATTGATAGTCAAAATTAGTCCTCCTCCTATCAATACTAATGAGAATCATGCACATTCTTTACATTTTAACTTCCATGGGACCAATATCTTATAAAAAACCTTCATTTTGATGATATGTACATCAAATCGCCCCTTCTGTGTCGATGTTCCCTTGGTCTCAACATCGATGGGACCCTTCTCTATTGGTTCCATGTCTTCTTGTTTATAAGTATCTTGTGTGAGCCAATTCTCTCATTCTTATGGAATTAACAAAGGATTCACCTTCCCATCTTCTACCACTACCACAATGTTACCAAATAACTCAAAGTCTAGTACTCCTATATTTCATTCTAATGAAGAAATTATAGAGTGCCTTACTACATTGTATTATCATTGGGATGATATGCATCACCGTTCCTATTTTTAACCCAAACAACCAAGTCTCTCTTACCAAAATGTTATTGAAACAAAAGACTTTTACCCCCATAGAAAAATCAATTGTTTTAAGAATCCCATCCCCACCCTGATGCATTTGAGGATGGGAATATGGCCTACATTTCACCCACCATTAAGGTGGATATTTCAATTATTCTTGGTGTCGTCGAACATATCCTTCTTGGAGAAAAATGTTCTCCTAAATAGATTACTGCTTATAAATCCCTTTTCTAATAATTTCAAGATGTTTTTGTCTGGTCGTACTCAGAGGTGCCTGGAACAATCCTTCCATTGTTGAACATCAAATTTATTTATGGTTGGATGACATTCCTATCCATTAGAAACAATGACCTATTCACCCTAATAAGGCCCCCACCATCAAAGTTGAAATCAATAAACTTCATGAGGTAGGATTCATTTACCCTATTTCATACACTTTGTGGGTTTATAACCTAGTCCCCATTGTAAAGAAACAAGGAA
>JASDQU010106598.1:147637-164519 GCA_032191745.1 Picea mariana | reverse complement strand
GAACTGCGAGTTAGCAAGAAAAAAAAAATGTTTTCTTTGAGTTACTATAATTTTGAATGTAATCTGTAGCCATTGGGCACTAGTGAATATAACATAATGGAAAATTGATCCAAATGTGTTGAGCTTGGACTGTGTGTGATTTCCTGTTATTTTTTGTTTTATAAACAAGTGAATGGAACTGTGAGATTTTGGCAGTTTCAATTGTTTCTCTTCATTTGGAGCTCTGCAAGGTGTGCATTGAGCCCAAGAGAAAACACTATGAATCTCAGCTATCGAATTCCCTCAGATGCAAGGAGTGCATGGGAGCTGGAGTCTGAACCAGACAAATTTCAGGAGGAATAACACTTTGGAAAGTGTTATCGGGATCTAGAAACCCATTCCCTGGAAGGAGCGAAGACCGAGTCTTCGTAGACTTAGAAATCTCCTAAGTCGAAAATGAGTAAAATCTCAAGAGGAAGAACGTCGTCGAACGTTGGATCTAGGCAAAAAATCTTGCAGACCGTCAGATCAGGTAGAGCTGTGAGAAGGTTAGCGGTGAGAGTTTCTTGATGTTCATTTCGGAACTTTGGGTACTGAGAGGTGGATGGACAGAGGCTCTTGTCCTTCAGAACCTCGAATCGCAATTCAACATGAGCCATCGATCACAGGGATTATTGTGAGTCATTGATTGAACACCACAACATTTCAGCATTTCGGCATTTGGGCATTTCGGCTTTTCGGTGACCAGAGACTCCAAGGAGTAGAGATACACTTCATATCCAGATTCTGCAAAACACAAAAACCTGAAGGAGAGAGCGTCGAGCCATTTCATCTTTTCAGTGACCGAAGGTTCTAAGAAGCAAGGACATCCCATGCATCCTAATTTTGCGAAACGCAAAATCTCGAAAGAACAGGCGTCAGGTATCTCGGCATTTTTTTCCATTTCGGCCACCGGAGTTTCGAAAGGGGAAAGGAAGTACCCTTGCATCGCGATTCCCTGAATTGCGAAACCTTGAAAGAGAGAACGCCAAGCCAGTTTGGCATTTTGTGAACTAGGATTTCGAAAGACATAGTACAGAAGGGAGAACACTCGCTTCGCAATTCCCTGAATTGTGAAAATCCGGTGGCATATTATCGTGGGCCATCATTTCGGCATTCTGGGTACCAGGTATTTGAGAGGCCAGGAGTCTGGAGCTTGGGAGTCCCGACTCGCGAAACCACGAAACACGAAGACCTGAAAGGCTAAGGGGAGGAGCTAGTTGAGGACAAGGAACTGGGGAGAATTCACTCACAGGAGTCCCGAAACCCCGAAAACCCTGGAAGGTACGTCAGGTCAGAATAGAGAAAGAAGAGCACCAAGGAAAAAGGGTGCGCACACAAATTTTGTTGAAGGCCTGTGCCAAAGGAGAAAAGGGGGACCTGTGGATTTGTCTAAAGGGTTCTAACAAGAGCCCGAAGAGCTAATTCATCTCAGAAGAAGAACAATCCAGAGATCGGGAGGTTAGTAGACCCTACTGAGGTAGGGGGTATGCATCATATTCCCACATTAATGGTTGGTATTTTTTGAATTTTCACATATCACAAGCCCTCTACTTCATCCACATGTGACAATTCTTTATTTTTATACTACCATTCACCCACCCTAAAGGAGATTACCATTCATTTCCCTACCCTTATTCACTTCCATTTATAGTTTTTACCTTCAAAATTACATTCATCGAGTTTCTTATTGGGAAATTTATCCCATCGTCTCCCCTTATTTCCCCATTTGGTTTCCCTCTTGGGATTCCTTTTGGTTGTTGTGTCTCTTAACACATTGGTTAGATATTTTGATGGGACTCTTGTCCCTTTAATTTTATTTTTCAAAACCTCTTGGCACCCTTTTGAAAATACCAAGAGGGTCTTGTGTTTCTTCGACACTCATTTCATTTATGGAAGCATCCCTTTGTTTCCCTTGTTTAGAGCATTTGTGATGAGTCACCCTTGCATCTCATTGATCCAGATTATTTTCGGCATGAAATGAGAGTGGGGATGTAATAAATAAATGTATAGAGATGTATCAGATATCCAACAATATAATAGAAATGTATCAGAAATGCAACCATAAACAAAGAGATACAATAATACACAATTTCTATTATTGAGCGAAAATGTACAAAGAATGTAAAAATACAGAGTGAAAGATTCACTAGAATGGTGGAACCTTATCTCTAAGAAGAGATTTGACGGATACTCACATTCACAAGAAGATGATCATTACAATGAGGCTCCAAGGCCTTTTTAACATAAAGAAAATCCAAAACCCTAACACTGGAAGATGAAAATACAACAATTTTGTGGGCCATGTTTTGGGTAGTTTGGTGTATCAACTTCCCGGGGGCGTAACTTTGGCATACAATCTCCATTTGGGGCGCACGATAGCTCATTGGAAAGGAATATCCGAGGAATACACAGGTTGTCATCAGACTCTGAATTCGTCTATATTTTGATTATGTTGAGCCCTAAAAATGTTGTTTAGGGACTCAAAACGACCCCGAAAGTTTGGGACCCGAAAACTAGAAAAAAAAAACTGCCAAGGTGGAAGACTTTTTTTCGAGCCAGTGGAATAGGTGGGTGGCCACTGATATCCACCTAGATCAATCCTCCCTCCTTATGAAGAAATTGTATCCATTGTGTTGAGTTCCTGGGGGAGAGGGGGAAGCGTTTGCTGAACTTAAACCTTTGTGAGTTGTTTTCCTTGCTGGAGAAGTTGTGTTGCTTAGTTTGTTGAAGGCTGTCACGAACCTGTTGCTGGTAGGGTTGAGTCTGTTCAACCAGTCAAGCTACATGAGATGATTGTGTTCATAAGGAATATTTGTGCTTTGATGCATCCTTGTCGACCTACTTTTTTTGTATAGAAGGTGCTTGGGCCAAGGTTGTAGTGGTTGCAGTGTCCTTCTATTCACCTTTTGAATAGATTGTGAAGAAGATAAATTTTGTAGTATGAGATACTACCTTGCAGTACTATTTAGGTGGGACAATAGTTGGAACTACCTCTAGTATTCTGTAGAGATGACCTTCTAGAGTAACAATGACACTACGGGGTTGAGACTCATAAATAACATGGTGCTTCCACATATATGGCTGGCCCAAGAGAACATCACAGATATCCAGTGGGGAAACATCACATAATACCTCATCCTTGAAGGGATGGATTTCGTATGACAATCGACATTGTTAGATGACACAAAGATGTCGTCCTTGGTGAAGCCACCCAATGTTGTATGGTTGCAGGTGTGGTGTTTTCAACAATCCCAATTGTTTGACGACCTCTGTCGAGATGAGGTTCTTCTGGATTCCACTATCAGCAATAAAATGTAGCGGGGTCCCCTTCACCCACATCTGTGAATGAAAAAGGTGCTCCCCTTCTTCAGGATCTGTTGGTTCTTCTGGTTGAATTATTGCGATCACGACAATAGAAGTGGGATCTTCGTCGATGATTTGTCTTCTATAAATATTTTCGGAATCAGATTCTGAATCAGGGTTCGGCTCCTTGTATTTGATCTCGGCCACCAATGACTGTTTTGAGTGACATTCATCGGTGTTGTGCTGGGGGATTTTGTGGAAATTGCACCATTTTCCAGTGTCCTTCTTCATCTTTTCGTTACCCTTATTTTCATGTGGCTTGGACTGATTTTCTAAAGGTTGGTTGTTATAGCCATCTTTACCATACTTTTATTGTTTCATATTTGCAGACCCAAACTCTCGCTTGTTTTTGTGCTTAAAATTCTGCTCGATTTTAACAACATATCGATAAGCAACATTGAGTGATGAGATGTCTAGAAAATCCATTTCAGTTTGGATGTACCTGTGTAGAGTCCCACAATATATCAAAACCAAATGTCGCTCAGAGTCTTTGATACGCATATTGGTGCGCAAGGTATGAAAGGTATTGGTGAACTCTGGCACTACTTGGCCCCTTTCTTGACGCAGTGTGGTCCATCTCATGTATTGTTCTTCATAGTTGCCAATAGGGTAATAATGTTTCTTGACCGCATCCACAAAAAAATCCCAAGTGGGCTCGACCCCATATTTTCCAGACACCTCTGTGGAAAATTTCTCCTAGTAAGTTTCCCACCAATGTTTGACATGGGGGAGAGCCTTAAGGAGTGCGAAGGTGATATTTTCCTTGTCAGAAAAATTGTGAACATAGAAATAGCCTTCTAGTAGATTTAACCACTTGTTTAGGTAATCTGTATAAACCTATCCTTCAAATACGGGAATATCAAAATTAACTTGTACCTTGAAAGGCAAGGTGCCTCGAAAGTGGCCACTTGATGAAGACACATCTTTTGTTATCAGTAGCCATTGACGGATCTCCATATTCAAATTATAGATCTACAATTTGACTATGGAGATCCTTAAAAACGTTGTTTAGGGCCTCAAAACGACCCCGAAAGTTCGAGACCTGAAAACTAGAAAAAAAATTGCCAAGGTGGAAGACTGTGTTTCAAGCCAGTGGAATAGGTGGGTGGCCACTGATATCCACATGGATGACTCATGGAGTATGTTTATTTCCTCTTGATTCCTACTACAATTTACCCTTTGTCTCCATGTGTTTTCCCCATCTAGTGTTGTCGAGTTTTGATCTCCAATTGTTCCCTTGGTTTATTGATTTGTTAGTGAACAACCTTTTTCCTAGTAATTGACCACTCCCCATGGAATTATTTTAGTCACTGTTAGGTTAGACATGCCTTTATTCTCTGAACAAGGAAAGTCATGGGTCCATCTCTCTTTTCTTCCCCATTCTCCCTTAGTGCCAGTCTCTATCAATTATCATGTTCTTTCTACCTTGTGATTATTTTCAAGTATCCCTTTGTCCCTTAACTCTAATGGACCTCCCTTTATTGACTTCAACACTTTTATTCTAGGGGTTTGGTTTAGAGGAATATGTACCTTGGTCCCATATTCCTCATTGGTAAGCGACCAGAGATATTCTTCATTACTTTCTAACTTGGTTGTTTCTCATGTACTCAAATCCATCTCATTATTGCACCGTTGAGATTCATACAGTTGATGGTTCAATGTTCCAGTTGATTGTATCATATTATTGAACATGTGTGAGTTGCATCAACCCTTATGAGGGAGTTTCCCTTCAGGTAACTCCCCAAATGTTCCAACCAAAACATTGTTTCTAGAGATATAGATCCAATTTCCATACTTTGGATGCTATCCCTTAGGAGTTCCTCCTAATTCTAGGTGCTAGTAGACTTCCCCCTATCAACACCAACACCTTGATTCTATGGGTTAGTCATATGTACCTTGGACCCATTTTCCTCTTTGATGGACTACCTCAAATCAATATGAGAGAGTCTCCATTGCTATCAAAATTGGTAGGATATCCCATACTTGACTTTAACTCATTTTTGCATTATTGATATTTGTACATATGNAGAAAAAAAAACTGCCAAGGTGGAAGACTGTTTTTCAAGCCAGTGGAATAGGTGGGTGGCCACCGATATCCACATGGATGACTCATGGAGTATGTTTATTTCCTCTTGATTCCTACTAAAATTTACCCTTTGTCTCCATATGTTTTCCCCATCTAGTGTTGTCGAGTTTTGATCTCCAGTTGTTCCCTTGGTTTACTGATTTGTTAGTGAACAACCTTTTTCCTAGTAATTGACCACTCCCCATGGCATTATTTTAGTCATTGTTAGGTTAGACATGTTGTTTTTCTCTGAACAAGGAAATTCATGAGTCCATCTCTCTTTTCCTCCCCATTCTCCCTTAGTGCCAGTCTCTATCAATTATCATGTTCTTTCTACCTTGTGATTATTTTCAAGTATCCCTTTGTCCCTTAACTCTAATGGGCCTCCCTTTATTGACTTCAACACTTGTATTCTAGGGGTTTGGTTTAGAGGAATATGTACCTTGGGCCCATATTCCTCATTGGTAAGTGACCAGAGATATTCTTCATTACTTTCTAACTTGGTTGTTTCTCATGTACTCAAATCCATCTCATTATTGCACCATTGAGATTCATACAGTTGATGGTTCAATGTTCCAGTTGATTGTATCATATTATTGAACATGTGTGAGTTGCATTAGCCCTTATGAGGGAGTTTCCCTTCATGTAACTCCCCAAATGTTCCAGCCAAAACATTGTTTCTAGAGATATAGATCCAATTTCCATACTTTGGATGCTATCCCTTAGGAGTTCCTCCTAATCCTAGGTGCTAGTATACTTCCCCCTATCAACACCAACACCTTGATTCTATGGGTTAGTACTATGTACCTTGGACCCATTTTCCTCTTTGATGGACTACCTCAAATCAATATGAGAGAGTCTCCATTGCTATCAAACTTGGTAGGATATCCCATACTTGACTTTAACTCATTTTTGCATTGTTGATATTTGTACATATGTATCTATGATTTATCCTCAGTTGAAGTTCCTTATATTTTACATGCTCAACTAAGTTGTTCTCAGAGCACTCAACTTGATATTCTCTCCTGGTAGATCATTTCAGATCTTTGGTGCCTCTTTCTCATTCAGTAGGGATTCTACATTTGTTTCCTTCTCCCCCTCTCCCCTTGTGTGTGTGTTGGCGGGGGGGAGCTCAGTTCCTATATATCCCTATCAATCAAAATCGTTATGCTTCTATTTTTGACATGCCCCTTTTGACCCAGCCATTTGTATGTAAGACTACTCATCTCATTGTATTGTACTTTAGTGCCTCTTCGTCGAGATAATATTGTATTATATTGAGACCCCATTTTGTCTAATTAGTTGAGCCCATTTACACCATGGTATACTGTTGTATCATTGTTATGAGATATCTCATTGAGCATGGGTATGCCTATGTCATCCCTATTGAGATCTTGTACATATATCATATTTTTGACTTGTTGTTGACATGTGGTTCTCTTGTACCCTTCTATGGGTGGTCCTCCTTTCTTGGACACTCGTCTCCCTCCTTGGTCCTTCCTATACTTGGATAAAGAAAATGTGATGTATTTGTTGGAATACTAAGAGGGGGGGTGAATCGATATGAGCACAATTAATACTTTTAATCACAATATAAAACCTCCAATAAATATCATGAGCATTCAAAACACCATAATTCAATGCATAGACATCACATAAACACAGTACACTAGAATTTTATATGGAAACCCAATGCAAGAGAAAACCACATAATGTTTTTCTTATTTATCAAAGAGTACATTCATTGGAAGCACCAACTTCCTATTTCTCCAACTACAACTGGAAGGAGGCTCCAACTGGCTATTTGCAGGCTGCAACCTAAAGGAAGCTCCAACTCCCTAATTCAACCAGCTCCAACTGAAGGAGGTTACAGCCCCCTTTCCTTGCCCCATCCAACCACCCTAAAATGTAAATGTAGACCAATATGTCACTACCTCTCTCACTGAAATTGATAACATGTTGTTGTTGTTGTTGTTTCTGACACCTTTGTTGCTGCTACTGATATCAATATCTCATCAAGGCTACAACCAAACATACCTCATGTTAGCACCAGAATTCACCCCTGGATTGTGACAGAGGTAAGCCTAATACCCATTAGAGTTTTATGTCACAGGTTGGTATAAAGGGATCAAATGGGCACAGTCTTAGGAAAGTATTGTCTTAACTTAGAAAAATGGGCTGATATGCACAAGAAGGTGAGGTCTTGGTTTAACTTCAGTCAATAGGTTGTAGTAAGGGTGAGTAGGAGGAGGAATTTGGTGAGAAGATGTAGAGGCCTGCTGAGGACATCAGGTCTTTCAGCAACCCAAGGAGGAACAATTTAAAAGCAAGAACTTCTCGAATTTAAATCTCAAAGAAACTAAAAGGAACTGTAACAACACTATAATCAAATTTTCATCATAATGCAGTCACAATAATTCAAGTGAATTAGTCAAACATGAACTCTTTCAGCATCAGAGGAAAACAAGAGGGAGTAAGAAAGATTATTGTCATTAAACAAGAAGTCTCAAATGCATATACATAATCAGAATCCAAAGGCTTTACTAAAACTGTACAATACGGGAGATTTTCTCTACCATCGACCTTTGCAAAATATAAAAACTGAGTATATATACTCAAATCAACTCGCCCCCCTACAGAAGCATGCTCTAGTAATTGTATTCAAGGCTTGGCATTTGCATCTTCCTCTTTCAGACCGCACTTGCACTCTTCTGTCAGACGCGATCTCGGATCGGTATGGGATTTGTAGGAGAATTTGTTGATAGGGGGACCTTGGGTTGACAGTCTGCCTCCACAGCCAGATTTTCCATGCTTTCCATTTACGAGGTGAAACTAGGTTTCAACTACCTCCCCCCATTTCCATTAACTTCTTTCATTGGGATAAGGACATAGCCTGACACCCAGGAATGCTTTAGGCGGTACCCATGACTTCCTCAAAATAACCTCGGCGCCTCGGGCCATGCTACCTTCCTTCTGCATTCAACACAGGCTCTTTCGGCCTTTGGCGCAACTCCCCTCTATCGCTCCAATCTTTCATGTGACCTCATGCCACAACCTGGAGCTTTCATCCAAAGGTTTTGTAGGGACTTTGCCTTTCGGGAGTATTCACTCCAACTTGATTTCAACATTGCGATGCCCAAAATCGCGAAACAAACTTTGAGATTGGCAGTTGATCTTGCTTCAAAATGGACAGCCATGATCTTTTACCTGACGACACGAAATGTCATCTAGCAATGAGCATTGGCCCCTCTTCCTGGACCTTCTTCTCATGTGATCATGTGCTGAGAACACAGGCCCAGTTCTCGAACGTTTCACAATTTCGCATTTTAGGGGTCTCGCACCATGTTCCACTTCTGAAACCCGATCCACGAAATCGAGATCCTGTTGATCCGACGCCACACATCCCTTAATTTGAATGGTTCAGATTGAAACCACCGAATTTTTGGGTCCCAGTATTTCTGGTTGTGGATGCACCTTAACAGCGAGAACCCCGAACTCCCGATTCCCGATCCTCTGAAAATTGTTGGTGTCAGATCAAAGGCCCTCGACTCTTCACGATCAGACGGCCTGGATCATTTCACGACTTCGCATTTCACAAGATCCGATGACTTTTCTCCCTGACCTCTCTATCTCGCGAAACTGCGAAAAACTGCTTCTTGCCCACTCGCCTGATTTGAGACCACATCAAACCACTTCATGTGTTGCGCATGGTGCTCACGATTGTGACCTGTAAACAATTACTTGGATGACTGTGGGGCTTGAGAAAACAAAAGGATCAGCGACATAGGAAAAAAGAGAAGTGATCGATTTTATGGAAAATAGAGAGGTTCATGGCTGATATTTCTCAAGCAAGCTGCTAAGGAAAAACAGGTCGATCAAATAGATGAGGGAAAACAAAAGAAAACTACAAGCCGAAAGAGGAAAACTTACGATCGGGTCTGCAAAAGGAGGAGAGACATGGAAAATTTGCAAACTTAAGGTAGAAACCACAAACCCTAAGGCTTTGACAAGTTTATGTGCTAACATTAGGCTCCACAGGGGATGGCATGCTCCCTGCGGGCTGCCAAGAACACGTAGTTCCAGTGCCTTAGCTGTTGGGTTATGGAGTCATGCTCAAAATATTCACATAATAAAACACAGAAATATGTACACTACTATATTAAATGAAAACAAACACATAGGCTCCAAAAGGAGCTTATTTATGTACAATCCTAAACTAACTAAAAATTTTACAAAATGTTAGGTGAAAGAAAACTTCCACCATAGCTATTCAAGTTACTGTCTAACTAGAAGGCCCTTGGCTCTGTCAGTGATGATAACATATGATGCAACCGTGACAACAAAATGGTTACATCCTTCGGATTTCCTCTGAATGTTGAAAACGAGATGAAGCTGAGAGGATTCGAAACATGGAGGAACTACAACTCCATGTACTCCCTGGCTAGCTCATAGAATAGGTGACAGAAACCATGTTTTGTCTGGCAGGTGCTCACACATGGCTCGATATCTATGGAAAGATCAGGTGAATGAGAGGTTGATGCAAGATGACTAATTTCAAATGATGGCTACTCACTTACAGGCTCTGAGCAGGCTTTAAACTACATCTTTGGCTCCTCCTCTTCTTCTCCATGGCTCTCCGAAGGATCGGATTCATAATCATCATAAATAGGGACCATGGGAAAGCTCTGCTTTTTTTCATGTCATTCAATGTCTTCATAGTGATCAAATGTAGGATAATATTGTTGCTCGTCATCGCTATAATATTCATCAAAAAAGGGTTTCCCTTCATATCTATGATCCAACTCCAAAACAGTGATCCCATCGGGAATATAACTATTAAAAATATCCATTTCAGGGACAACAGTAACTGCTTCTTCTGGTTGTTCATACATATGATTTTTCTCTTTAATCCTAGGTAAAACTATATCATCGGAAACCTCTTGAAGGAAAAGAGAAGAATCCTCCTCCACAACCATCTCTTCTTCATCATAAGCAGGGCTTCTAGTTACATCTTCTTCAACCCCATATCCAAGAAAGCTATCTACTGTAGACAACATCTGCTCTATAAACTCAGAATTTTCAAAAGAGGCATGTTGATCTTTATGAACACCTAAAAGAACAAATGTATCTGAAATGATGTCAGATATTTCTATGCTAGGGCTAACATAATGAATATCATTCAACGCCTCTAGATTTTCATAGAAAATGCTTTCTTCCACAACAACAGCTTCATCACAAAACTGATCCATGCAATAGGCAGAATCTCTATAAAGAAAAGAAAACTCATCACAACAGTTTTCATAAAGATTCTCAGTTGAAAAATAACCCTTACAAAACGAATTGAAAGCTGCATGAAAATCTGTCAAAGAGTTGATGCTTGTAGTGGGAAGAGATTGACACCAATCATGGGCAATTATTTTTAATGAACACTTGAAAAGATGAATCAGAACATCTTCATGCACGATATGAAATCGATGAATAAATTCATGAAAGTCCAACAAATGCTCAGTTGGTACCTCCGAACTTTTTCTTGAAATTCAGGGAGGATATCTTCCCATTCATCTCTATCAGGCAACGGATTTGGGAAACCAACTATTTTTGAAAAATCACAGAAGGCATACCTCAGAGCTGAAGTATCTTTCATTTCAAACCAGTGGACTCGCCAGTGGATTCTTTAGGCATGGATTCGCCAGGTGAAAGATGCGCAACTTTGAATGTGTATGGTTTTTTTTCACCAATATCAAAGACCATATCTGATTGTCTTCGTTCTCCAAGGGAACTTATCAAGCTGAGAAAGCAGCTGCTAAAAAATTACTCAAGAAATCTCCTCTGGGTCAGCTTCAGGTGTGCTAGAGGAAGCCACAACTAAAAAAGTTGAGTGGAAATAGTGGAGTCACCACAATGGAGTCTCCAAGTGAATGTGAAATCTTCAATGGTTCTGGTATCTGATGCATCTTCAGAATCAGAAACTTCATTTTCATTCAATCCTAGGGAAAAGTCTTCAATTTGTTCCCTGGAAACGTAGCCAGAAATGTTAGCACCAGAAGTCACCCCTGGATTGCGGTAGAGGTAACCCTGATACCCATCAGAGTTTTATGTCACAGGTTGGTATAAAGGGGTCAAATGGGCATAGTCACATGAAAGTATCATCTTAACTTAGAAAATTGGACTGATATGCACAAGAAGGTGAGGTCTTGGTTTAGCTTCAGTCGGTAGGTTGTAGTAAGGGTGAGTAGGAGGAAGACTTTGGTGAGAATATGTAGAGGCCTGCTGAGGACATCAGGTCTTTCAACAGCCCAAGGACGAACAATTTAAAAGAAAGAACTTCTCGAATTTAAATCTCAAAGAAACTGAAGGAAGTGTAACAACACTATAATCAAACTTTCATCATAATGCAGTCACAATAATTCAAGTGAATCAGTCAAACATGAACTCTTTCAGCATTAGAGGGAAACAAGAGAGAGTAAGAAAGATGTATGTCATTAAATAAGAAGTATCAAATGCATATGCATAATCAAAAGGCAAAATATTTCCTAAAACTTTACAATACGGGAGCTTTTCTCTACCATCGACCTTTGCAAAATATAAAAACTAAGTATATATACTCAAATCAACTCGCCCCCCTACAAAAGCGTTCTCTGTTAACTTTATTCAAGGCTTTGCATCTGCATCTTCCTCTGTCAGACCGTACTTGCACTCTTTTGTCAGATGTGATCTCGGACCGGTATGGGCTTTGTAGGAGAATCTGTTGGCAGGGGGACCTTGGGTTGACAGTCTGCCTCCACGGCCAGTTTTTCCATGCTTTCCATTTACGGGGTGAAACAAGGTTTCAACTACCTCCCCCCATTTCCATTAATTGCTTTCATTGGGATCGAGACGCAGCCTGACACCCAATAATGCTTTAGGCGGTGCCCATGACTTCCTCAAAATGACCTCAGTGCCTCGGGCCATGTTGCCTTCCTTCTGCATTCAACGCAGGTGCTCTCGGCCTTTGGCACAACTTCCCTCTATCACTCCAATCTTGCATGTGACCTCATGCCATGACCTGGAGCTTTCATTCAAAGGTGTTGTCAGGACTTTACCTTTCGGGAGTATTCACTCCAACTTGATTTCAACATTGCGATGCCCAAAATTGTGAAACGACCTTTGAGATCGGTAGTTGATCTTGCTTCAAAATAGATGGCCACGATATTTTCCCTGATGACACGAAACGCCATCTAGCAATGACTATTGGCCCCTCTTCCTGGACCTACTTCTCATGTGATCACGTGCTAAGACCATGGGCTCAGTTCTCGAACGTTTCACGATGTCACGTTCCGGGGGTCTCGCACCATATTCCACTTCTGAAACCTGATCAGTGAAATCACGATCCTACTGATCCGGTGCCACACGTCCCTTAATTTGAACGGCTCATATTGAAACCATCGTCTTTTTGGGTCCTGGGATTTCAAGCTATGGATGCACCTTAATGGCAAGAACCCTGAACTCCTGATTCCCGATCCTCTGAAAATTGTCAGTGTCAGATCAACGACCCTCGTCTCTTCATAATCGGATGGCCTGGATCATTTTGTGACTTCGCATTTCATGAGATCCAATGACTTTTCTCCTTGACCTCTCTATCTCACGAAACTGTGAAAAACTGCTCCTTGCCCGCTTGCCTGATTTGAGACCACATCAAACCACTTCATGTGTTGCACTTGGTGCTCACGACTATGACCTGTAAACAATTACTTGGATGACTGTGGGGCCTAAGAAAACAAAAGGATCAACAACAAAGGCAAAGAGAGAAGTGATCAATTTTATGGAAAACATAGAGGTTCATGGCCGATATTTCTCAGGCAAGCTTCTAAGGAAAAACAGGTCGATCAAATGGATGAGGGAAAACAGAAGAAAACTACAAGCCGAAAAAGGAAAACTTATGATCGGGTCTACAAAAGGAGGAGAGACAGGGAAAATTTCCAGACTTAAGGTAGAAACCTCAAACCCTAAGGCTTTGACAAGTTTATGTGCTAACACCTCATACCAACATTCACAATAGAGTTCTCCAAATCAAAATCTTATGAATTACTAAGACATACATGTTCCTGATTTCTTCAGACTACTCACCCTAACACACACATGAAGACACACCTTCAACCTGTAGTTGACCTGAGTTTTAGATCCCTGATATTCAACAATTTTTCCTCATAGATTCGTGACCCTATACATTGTCTTCTCACAGGTATCTGTTTTTTTTCTCACTATAGCTCGCGGATGTACTCGCTTTTCCTCCTGAAAGCCACGTATTTGCTCAAAGAACCTCTATCTATAACTTCTTCTTCGTACGCTTGGCTCCTGCAAACTTCTTACTTCATTGGAATTCTCTTCCTTCAACTCACTTCCTTAGATATCCAACCTGTATTCTCAGATGTGATTTTCCAATCGACTCTTCTCTGTGTTTTAATGAGGATGTCATGCAACCCACATGCAACTTGTTAAATTTTGTTTATAGTTACTTTGACATGCAACTGACATGCAACTTGTTAAATTCTGTTTACAACTACTTTACCTTGAGATGCAACCTGTTAACTTCCTGTTCAAGGGTTGACATCAATGACAACCAATCTTTCAACAATTCAATGACAATTAATCTTTCAATAATTACAATTAATCTTTCAATAATTAATCTTTCAACCATTAATCTTTCAAAAATATTTTGGTCATCCAATTTGCTCCTAACATCACTCACCAAGGGAAAATATGTTATCAACTTAAATCTACTCACTTGCGACATTTCTATTAGTCTTACTAAAACATGTCACTATTGGCATGCTTAACCACCGTTTTCAACACCTTTCCACAACCATATGGCCTCAAATTCATTGGAAATAGAAGAGTCAAACACTAAAATTGACCAAATTTTTATATTGTAGATATTATGTCCAACAAGTGCACTCGAACAACATAGATACTACCCCCGAAAAGTTGCACTACTCCACAAAAATCCAATTTTGATTGTTTTCAGCCTAATTTTCCAAAAGGGGAAGTGAGTTGTATGTGGACCATCTTAAACCTTTATTATTATTGTTAGCCTTGATTTTTCCATCTTTAACCATTATTTTGAAGACCACGTCAATGGGGTTTAACCACTATTTCCCTATAAATAAATTCCTAAGGTCTCTGCATTCATCCATTATCGCAAGTGAGGTTATGCTATTGAAATATCACCATAAATCTTGAGGTCATCTTCCTCTTGAAAACATATTTCTTGTCTAGGTACCTTGCTTATCCACCAAGGAGGGAGTCATCAACACACTAAGAAAGTGAAGGACCCATCCCAAGGATAGGATTTGGAGCCCACCATCTTCATCAAGCTCACTTCAAAGGGGTTTTCTTGGCCCATTCATCAATATTGGAGCATTCTTTTTAAACTTGTTGTTCATTTTCAATGCAATGCTTTCTTTATTATGCTCTTTCATGCATGTATAAGTTAGGATTTGAGAATGGTAAAGTTAGTTTAGGGTTTAGGTTTTCTATCTCCAAAACCCATTATTGTTTGTGTTTAACACTGTTAAATTAGTGTATTTTGTACACCCTTGTCATGGATTGTGCACAACACTTATAGTAAGAGATAGAATGTTTTTAAGCCAAAAGAAGAGGGAGGTTGGGGGCTGAAAAATGTGCATTTCTTTGGTCTTTCACTACCTTCAATTTTTTTTTTGAAAATTCCTTACCAAAAAAGGTTTATGGAGAGATAATATTGAGTAAAAATATATTTCCCCAGGTTCCTTTTTAGACTGGAAACAGAGTCTCAAAAACAAAATCTAGGAATATTTCCAACGAATAGAAAGCACTAGTTTGGGATTTTCCTATGATAGGAGAGAATTTAACTTGAAAGGTACGATCAAGTGAATAAGTGAGAGTTGGTGTTGATTTTTTCTCAAGATGTAGTGACATGTATTTTTTTTCCCGAGGAGATCATTGAAATCTTGGATCGAAAATATTTTTACTTTATGAATCAAGTAGAAGATCCATATTCCATTGAAATCTAGTGCTAAGGTTAGAGGTTTGTTGAATATTTAGGGTGGGAAGGTAGTTGAACTATTATATGGGATGCTTATGTAAACTATCTTAAGAAGGGGAACAATAGATTGAGAGAAAATCCTAATCGTTATCCTGGTCTATAAATAAGATTAGGGAGAATGAACAACAAGAATTGGTTACAAAGTTATGTTAGCTTCCGAATATAATGATCCTTGTTGGTGGAGGAGTCAAATTCAGAGACTAAAAGTTCCTAAGAAAACCAAAATATTTCTTTCCACTTAAAAATAAAATTTTAGCTTGGGAAGCTCTTCAAAAAGGCCACAAGCAGGGTTTGGGGATTTGTTTCTTATGTAGAAATGATTTTGACACTAAAATGATTGTGAAGCTACTTCACACTTTCTTATTCATTGTCCTTATGTAAAGGAAGTTTGGAAGGAAGTACAAAATATAACGGGTTTAACAAATGTGTGGTATTGGGAATACCATTGAAGTAAGTATGATTTTTTGGTTTGGGAGAATAAAAGCTAAAAAATTTAGAGTTATCCCGTGCTTAGTTATCTGGTGCATCTTGGTAGCTGAAAATTCAATTATTTTTTATGAAGAATTCTCCCCAACATTCCAAGTATTTTTTCTTGTAAATGCTCTGGTTCAAAGTTTTTGCATGCAGGAGTTAGAATCTATTCCTAGGCAATTGAATGAGATCCCAATTCATAAGTCTTTGGCTTGGGGATTTTATGATGGGGTTGTTGATATTATGATAGTTGCGCGAGGTATTTACCTCCACATGTAAACATGATGAGGATATAATACTCCGGGAAGCAAGAAGAAACCCTAATGAGTTGGCTAATAACCCTAGAAGACTTGTCAGCTCAAGAAGATAATTTATATTAGGTTATTAGCCTCCAAGAGAAGAAGTCGGCCAGAAATAATAATATATACTGAACAGATAGATACCCAGAATGAGAAGTCAACCCAGGAAGTTAGCCAAAATTAGTATAAATACAGGAGGCCAGTTCTCATTCTGGCAAGCAGTCTCAGAATTGCAGAGCAGCACTTGTGCGCACTGCAGTTGCCCATTTTCTGCGCAGGTTTGGAGGAGAGTTGTCGTTGCAGCTGCTGCAGCTAGCAGTTACGCTTGGACTATCTCTTGGCTAGGTGTTATCGGACTAATCGATAGGTGCGGACACTAACTGATCTCCCTAGATCCACCTAGATCTAGAACAAAACACACCAGAACATGACGCTTTCCTTAAGTTTTAGATATTGAATTTACTAACTAAAGAGGGATGAGTGACATACCATTTAAATGTTGCTTTCTCTCACCATCGCCATCCTAGCTCCGTTCCAATGCTCATACAATGATGATCCTGCAAAAGAACGCAACCAACCAAAGTGATAGTAATAGCATAA
>JASDQU010106598.1:122702-136209 GCA_032191745.1 Picea mariana | reverse complement strand
GAATGAAAGTTTCCATTTTTTTTTCCGTGGAAAAAATGAATGGGGTTAATGACCTATTTATTGTATCTCAATTTTATCGTATACTCTATTTTTATCGTACCATGTTTTCTTCTTAAATTTATTTGTGAAAATATTTTTAATGGTATCGATTGATATTTTGTAAAGTGACATCCTTCTCTATTCTCTAATGATTTAGCTAAGACTCAACATTTTTATGCCAACTTCTCTTAAGCCATAGATAACATTGACAACATTCAACCTTTAACATGATGATTGTAAATTCCATATTCAAACAACATAGGAGAAGCGTTATTGAAAGTGTTTTGGTCTTGAATCAAATCTTTTTAAGTGAAATTAATTGTAATTTTGTTTTAGGTCATAATTTAAAATTTTGTAGTCTAAACATTTTATGAATTTGATCTTTTCTGGCCGCTCAAAATAATGAGAAGGGAAAAATGCAAGTTTCCTTTGAAATCTAGCAAGAATAATTTTGGATTGACTGAATTGTAAATATCAATTGTTAACATTGCAAAATTAGATTGTAGTAGGTATTCAAGGTTGTTGTATCTATTTCTACATTAAAAACAACAATTTCAACAATTTAAAATTGTAATTTTAATAAAGGTTTTATGGCCAAATTTCAATGATCATAAACCAAAAAGATCAAAATTGTAAAATATTTAACTTTCTTCATTTAAAATAAATACATTTTTTATTTTTTAACATTTTTAAATATTTTTAAATCATCCTAACATCTTAAACAAATTAATAAATATTAAAATTAAATTAAAAAATTTCTTAACCATGTAACTTTGTCCAATTCCAATATAAATAACCAAAAATTGATACATTTTATATGATAGTTATAAGCAAATATTCATAGTGCTCATTTGAAATATGCTTGTAAAGGTAAATTGGTTCTGTATTAAGTACATAAGCAAATAAATTATCTAGATTAACTCCCCACATTTAAATAAGTATCATTCATATTTAAATAGTCTAAGTAGTGCAGATTACTAATATACGAGGTTAATTATTTTTATTCGCTTCTTTATGTTTTTCTTAGTCTTTTAAACTAAGTATGTAACCTAATTTAGAAAATTATAATTTATAATTTGTTTGATCCATTATTTTAAAAATGTGATTTGTTTATAAATTTATTGTGTTAAAGAAAATTTGTTATATATAGAAAAATTTCATACTTTAAAAGTTCATGATCTTCATAGAACTCATGAACACTCATCAAGTGGTTTAAGGGAGAAAAATAGAAAAATAAAACTTGTATAGATTGAAATATTTATAAAATCAAAGGTTAAGATGTGCATGGTATGTAAACACTTTCTTATTTTCTTTCCTTTTTGCTAGCCATGTGATTTGTGTAAACACTCTCCATATAATGTGGAAGAATCTCATTGTAAAGTTTTGTCTATTTTGTCTATATTATTAATGAATAATGAACAAGTTATGGATTATGGAATTCAAGTTTTGTCTGAACAATGAACAACTTATGGATTATGGAATTCAAGTGATTGCTAGCTATGTGATCAGTGTAAACACTCTCTCCATATAATGTGAAGAATCTCATTATAAAGTTTTGTCTATATTAATGAACAAGTTATGAAATTCAAGCGATTTGATGTAGAGTTAAGGAAATTTATTTTTATTATCAAGACTTCATTCTTGACATTGTAAATCATTTCTCTATTGTGATATACATCAAGGTTTGTTGTTCCATTAATTGCACAATTACTTACTTGATGAACATGTTATAATTAAGTGTCAAGAAAGCAACAAAACTAAAGAAGCCTCCCCAATTGGTTGTTTCGATCAATAAATTGATAGGAATATAAATGGTTGCTATGGGTGATTGATTTTTGGGAAGGACTTTCATGAAGGTAGGGAATGCATTTTTCATTTGAAACTTGGTTTATGGGACATATTGATTTCATTGTGAAATTTTAGATTTTTTTTTTTTTTTATTATTATTATTATTATTATGTTAAATTGTAAGTTGAAGTGAATTTTACAAATAAACAAGTTATTTTTAAATATAAATAGTATTTTTTTTTATGAATAGTTTATTATTTTTTTATTAGACTTAAAATTTGACTATGGTAAATATATTTTTTTAAGATGTATTTGATAGTTTACTAAAAATTTAGCATGTCAACAATTATATGGATAGCCCATCATAATTTTTAAGTGTTGTCTGATTGAGACTTCTGCAATTCCTTTCCCTGTGGTTCTTGCCACATTCAGTAATGTGGTTCGAGCCCTTAGGATGAGCACATTGAATGCTACTCTTCCATGGGTTGATGGATGCTCATAGAGGAGACAAACAACAAGATAGCATATTAGTTGCCATAGAGTTGAAGTGAGTGAGAAGCTACCTTATAATCTGCACTAGTTTTGGGAAATAGAGTTGCAGCCTACTAATGACAATGATGTTAGAATGATGAACATTGGAATCAAGTTGATAAAATGGTGGACAATTCATTCCTAGATAAAATTCCAATCTTGTTTCGTGCTCAATGCTCCTTTTGGGATAAAATTCCAACCTTGTTTGGTGCCCAATATTCATTCTCAAATAAAAAAAACTAACACTTCAAAAATTTGCATAAAACATAAAATAAAAAGAAAGGAAAATATCCAATCATTATCAAATTTTCATTTGACAAACAAATATCAAATGTCAAATTCTAGAATTGCTTCTTATCCAAAATGATTTACCAAAATTTTAAGCCCTCTAAAAATCTCTTCACATTTTAGAAGAATGTAGAATAATTACATACCTCTAAATAACAATGTGTTGAGAAACATCAGGATCTAATGTGTATTGTTGATTCCAATAGGGATGTGAACATTGAGACAAAGTTGTATACCATGAAAAGATGTAAACACTAATGAGCAATATTCACTCTGTTATGCAGTTGAATGCTGCGGTTGATAATATATAGACTATTAGATCTGAAAACTTCTACACCATCCACATATTGGCTGCCTTAAACACTTGAGAAATATGAAGGAAAAAAAATTCCTCCAAAAATACTATCCACAAATTTTTGTGATAATGCGACTGCTGGTTCGAAGAATCTCATTTTATGATTTTATTGCCGTGGAATGCTCAGGGCACTAAATTTAAAAGTCTCAGCGTACGTTTGAGCTCATTTATTAAAAAAATAAAAAAATCTGTCCCTTGGGAATTGTGTATTTACTGGAGCATAAAAATAATACATCGCCTGGTTTCCCATGGGCAGCGTGGTTTGTGGGGATTGCTGGGGAATGATTCGGTTGCTGTCTAGGAGCTGTATATGTTGACTATTGCCTTCCTGCAATAAATCCTCCAAAAAAATCTGTTTATTTCAATACGAAAGTACGGTTATATTTCAATGGTCTCCAAGTACCGAATCCCGATGTGCATTGTTCAGGACTCTGAGCTTTGAAGAGTCGTCGTATGTCAGGCATTACTTGCAGTTGAAGCAAACCTGCAGGTTGCGAAGTAGTCTGTTGTTATGTCTGGAATTCTGGGGAATAAGATCACCTTCCCATACATAATCTCCCTGGTCCCTTTCCTCGTTGTCATAGCCTGTAAAAGCACTACAATCTTTGCATTATCCATAACAGGCCAGTATTTTTCAAGCAGCAGACGGTGCAAACTTGAAATACTCAAAAGCGGTTTCCACTGTTGTAAATTCTACATTCATCAGGAGAGACTTCTTGTGTCAATTCTTTCCTTCATGGTTACTCTCAATCCTCATCATAGGATGTCCGACGGTTTAATATGTTTCAAACCTGAAAAATATAGCATATGTAGCTCTATGAATACCATGTTTCATTTATATCTTGTATTAGATTGAACATATTGATCCCAAACTCATATGGATTTATCAGACAATGAGAATGATGCTTGCTATTTACTTAAATCAATGTAGTGTTCAAAAAAGCCCTTGCTAACTATGACTACACTGCTCATGATTCATTAATTATGGCACGTTTTGGACAGTTACCAACTCAAGCAGTGGAGTAAATCTATAGTTAAGGAATCATGAAGAGAAATAGCTATTCATCAATGGAATTAAATCCATCGATAAGGGATTTTGAAGAAAAATAGCTATTCATCCATGGAATTAATTATAGAAACATTTCAAAGTTTTGTAGCACCATAATAGCTATCATCAATGGAATTACAGAAACATTTCAAAGTTCAATAGTGTAGCAGGATAGGTAGAGTAAAGTCTCTGCTAATTAATCTACAAGAGGTAAAGTACCATCCTAGGTAACCTTTTAACCTATGCAAATAAGCAACTTACAGTAATTAGATTGATTAAAATCCAATTTCATTTAGTGATAAAGGAAACCAAGAAGTGATCTTAGGGTTTATTATCATAGTGGATAGGTGAAAACCATTAATTTTAGGAATGATCCAACTATCCTAAAATAATTTAATCTGGGGATTAGTAGAAAAGAAACAAACAATAGGATAGAAAGGAGGATTGGATTCCTACTCTTTGTATCTATGAAGTTGCTTCTTCTCGTGTGAAAAAAACAAAGACATTCTATTTCTAAATACAATGAGAAAAACACAAACATGTATACACAACTAAAATTAAATCAAACTTAATAAAGATATGTGTGGTGCATAGAAGCTTTCCTAACCAACAATGGATATTGTTGATGATTGCAGCTTTAAGAGACATTCTCCAGATCGTACTCCTCTGGACTGAGTTGAGATGACTTGTGTTGGTCTCTTGCCGTGATCGTGTTCGTACTGTTATGAATTTAGTTGAGTTGATCTGTTGAGAGTGATGTCCCTTGTGGTTGAGCACATGTGGACTTGTCCCTAGTGGCAAAGCACTAGAGAATGTGTGTGAGACCCCTTGCTATATTGTCAAAGAGTAAGACTATTGTGTAACCCTAATTTGTATTGTAAAGGGTACAAGTCAGCTCTACTGTGTAAAGATAATTAATATTGTGTAAAATATTAATTATATTATTGAGTTGTACGAGTCGGCCCTATTGTGCCAATAGACACATCTATTTGATGAGTTAGGTCATGTATTTATAAGAGAGATATATCTCCATTGTGGATGATAACTCACTCACTCAACACATTGTGGAGGTCTGAAATTTAGTGCGCACTTATTCTTATGCGCTAGCTTTCTTGGTCATAGAGAACCCTCTTGTGCGCGCAAGGGTTTATGGTGTGAAGGTTCTTCTCTTGGAAATATAGTAAAGGGTTGTTGGGTTTTCCCTTGGTTGAGAAGGGTTTTCCCAGGATAACTTATTGTGTCTTGTGCATGGTTATTCTTCTTGTGATCTTGGTTTACTACAGCTATTGTATTGTTACATTGTTTATGGTTCAAGTTCATGCTAAATTGAAAAGAAACTACATGTTCTTGAGAAATCGTTAAAAATTCAACATGGTATCAGAGTAGTGTTCCTGAAGAGCCATTGCACAAGCTACTCCAACACTTTTTTCAAGCTAGCCATCCCCTTCTTGCTGCAACTGCAAAAACGATCCTTACCCTTTTCCTTGTCAAACTAGTTTTAGCACTTTCCCTTGGAACGTTGGGCCTAATTTTTGCATAAATAGGTACGGCCTAGTCCAGCGCATCACCTGCAYCTCTCAGATTGAAAATTGAAGAAGTTTGGATTTTCGGCCCTAGGGTTTCTAGGGTTTCTATAGATTTCAGCCTCTAGGGTTTCTGCAGGTCGTTGAGAAAAAATTTCAACTCCTTTGGGTTCTTTTTACTCTCTAAGTYTTCTTGTTGGCAGTCATAAGTCCAATGAAACCTAGGGTTTCTAGCCTAGCCTAACCATCATGATTTCTGCAGCTAGGGTTTCTAGCCTAGCCGTTAGGGTTTGTGAAGAATCTGCAAGCCATGAGGGAAAAAACTTTGGTGGAAGATAGGCTTGATGGATCAAGTAAATTCAGCTCCTGGAAGTCAAGATTACACATCACTCTATAAGAGAGTGACCTATTGATATTGATAGAAGGAACTCTACCAACAACAACAACTGATGAAGAGAACGTTGAATGGAAGACAAATGATGTTAAATATAGGAAGATAATCATCTACTCAGTAAGAGATCATCTACTACCTCACATTTCTACCTTGAAGACAACTTATCTAATGTATGATGTGTTGAAGAAGATGTTTGAGAGAAACAACACTAACAAAGCTCTTACATTGAAACACCAACTTCAAAATCTCAAGATGACGAAAGATGACACTATTGCTACCTTCTTCATGAAGATTTCAGATATCAGAGATCAGTTAGGTGCCATTGGAGAAACCATAAAATAAAAAGAGTTTGTCATGATTACTCTCAATGCTCTTCCAAGCCATTGGGAACCATTCATTCAAAGTATCAGTGGAAGAGGAGATTTACCTCAGTTTGATCGTCTATGGGAAAACTACACTCAGGAGGACCAAAAGAAAGATTGAGCATGATTATAAACTAAGGTAAATTTTGTACTACATTCCGTATTTGATTTCATCATTACCCTGTAGTAGTTTTCATTTGATAATGAAGGGTGTTCTCCCTGGTATGGGATCTCTCATGACTTGGACCATTATCCCTAGTACGTGTGTCCAATTTTTCTTGGTTGGTTATTATCCCTAGTACAGGAGGCCATTTTGGTTGTTATCCCTATGGGAGGCCATCTTGGTTATTATCCTAGTATGGGAGGCCATATTTTTGTATTGAGGCAGGGATAAGGAGGGAGTACATTGTTCCTTATAACCCTCAATAGAATGGGCTTACAGAGAGGAAGAAAAGATCCATTGTTGAGGAAACCAAAGAAATGATACATGAACATAATCTACCTATGATTCTGTGGGCAGAGGCATCCATGAAAAATGTGTATGTTCAGAACAAGAGTCCTCATAAGATTCTGAAGAACATGACTCCCGAAGAAGATTTCACCAGAGTGAAGCCTGAGGTTGGACAGTTCAGGATATTTGGGTGTCCAATATACATTCATGTACCCAAAGAAAAGAGGACCAAGCTAGACCCTTCAGGGAGAAAGGGTACATTTGTGGGGTACAGTGGATCTTTGAAGGAATATTGGATTTACATCCCTGGTCAGAGACAAATTGAGGTTAGAAAAATGTCACCTTTGAGGAAGAGATAGCCTTACGAAGATCCAGATAATATCATATGGAGATTGACAGCGAGAAGAAAGAAGAGACAAGACCTTCTCCCCCTTTAGCAATTCAGACAGAGACCGTTATTGATCCAGTTGATCTCGTAGCTCCAGTTGATGTTCCCAGAGACATTGTAGTAGTCCAGAAGAGGCATGCATGGGATCAACAGAATCTATAGGAGGCAGAGGGACATGCAACTCCTCGTGGTACATTATGAGAGAGCAAGAGACCGCTGAGATTTTCAAGCTATGTTTCAACTATGAGCCACATCATTGATACCGAGCCTTCTTTTCATGGAGAAGCAACAGGTCAGCAGGTTTGGCAAGATGCCATGACTGAAGAGTATCATTCCATCATGAAGAATGATGTGTGGGATGTTGTTATGAGACCGAAAGGGAAGTCTATAGTGACTTACAAGTGGATCTATAAGATCGAACATGCAGCTGATGGAAGTGTCGAGAAGTACAAAGCGATATTTGTGGCTAGAGGATTCTCTCAGGTGGAGGGAATAGATTATGAGCAGACACTTGCTTTTGTTTCCCGATACACTTCCATCTGTACAATTATTTCCCTTGCCACATCCATGGGTTGGAGACTACATCATATGGATGTGAAGACAACCTTTCTCAATGGAGAAATTGAGGAAGAAGTTTACATTGAGCAGCCAGATGGATTCGTGATACATGAGAAGGAGTCTCATGTGTGCAGGTTGAAGAAATCCCTGTGTGGACTAAAGCAGGAACCTCGTGCATGGTATGATAATATTGATGAGTTTGGGATTTAACAAGAGTGTTGTTGATCCCAACCTATACTACAACATTGTTTGTGACGAGTGATTGATTTTGGTCCTATATGTTGATGAATTATTCCTCACCGGTTCAGAAAGCCTTATTGTTGAATGCAAGCATGCTTTGGCTTCTGAATTCGAGATGAAGGACCTTGGTATGATGCACTACTTATTGGGACTATAAGTGTGGCAGAGGACTAATGAGATTCTCCTAATTCAAGGGAAATACACAATGGTGATATTGAAGAAATTCGGGATGATAGACTGCAAGCCCATGGCTACACCGATGGTAATGAATCTGAAGAAACTGAGAGAGACTACTTCCAATTTAGGTGAGATTGATCCACATATTTACAGACAATGGATTGGATCATTGATGTATCTGGTTAACACTAGACCTGATATATGCTATACAATGAGTGTTCTCAGTCAGTTTTTGTGTCAGCCGAGACAGACACACTAGATAGCAACGAAGCATGCATTGTGATATTTACGAGGCACAATTGGTTATGGAATGAGATATGCCTCCAGTGTAGACATGAGATTGCAGGGATGTGTCGATGCAGATTGGGCAGGGAGTGCAGTGGACCGGAAGAGTACCTCCAGTTGTTGTTTTACTTTGGGATCTGCCATGGTTTCCTGGTGCAGCAAGAAACAAACTTCAGTGGCTTTGAGTACCGCAGAAGCAGAGTACATTCCATTATGTGTGGAAGTTTACAAAGAAGTGTGAATTCACAGGCTCCTTGCAGACTTATTTGGACATGAGATGGATTCCACCGTTATCCATTGCGATAACTAGAGCTATGTGAAGCTCTCAGAGAATCATGTGTTTCACGATAAATCAAAACACATTGAGATCAAATACCATTACATCAAAGATATGGTGTAGAGGAAAGAATTACATGTGCAGTACCTTTCTACACACGAGAAAGTTGTAGATGTCTTCACCAAACTGCTTTCCAGGACAAAGTTTGAGTACTTCCGTGAGAGACTTGGTCTGGTGGAGAATGCCTCCCTAGCTGAGAGGGAGTGTTGATGATTGCATCTTCATGAGACATTCTCCAGATCATACTCCTATGGAATGAGTTGAGATGATTTGTGAGAACACCTATGCGATAGGTGAGTCATACTCCTCTGGACTGAGTTGAGATGACTTGTGTTGGTCTCCTGTCATGCTCCTCTGGATTGAGTTGAGATGACTTGAAATGGTCTCCTGTCGTACTCCTATGGACTTAGTTGAGTTGACTTGAGATGCCTCTCTAGTTCGTACTCCTATGGATTTAGTTGAGTTGATATGTTCAAAGTGGCATCCCTCGTTGTTGAGCACATGTGGACTTGTCCCTTGTGGCAAAGCACTAGAGGATGTCTGTGAGACCCCTTGATATATTGTCAAAGAGTAAGACTATTGTGTAACCCTAATTTGTATTGTAGAGGGTACAATTTGTCTCTACTCTGTAAAGATAATTAATATTGTGTAAAATATTAGTTATATTATTGAGTTGTACAAGTCGGCCCTATTGTGCCAATAGACACATCTATTTGATGAGTTAGGTCATGTATTTATAAGAGAGATACATCCCCATTGTGGATTATAACTCACTCACTCAACACATTGTGGAGGTCTGTAATTGAGTGTGCACTTCTTCTTATGCGCTATATTTCTTGGTAATAGAGCACCCTCTTATGTGTGCTACAGTTTATGGTGTGAAGGTTCCTCTGTTGGAAATATAGTAAAGGGTTGCTGGGTTTTTCCCTTGGTTGAGAAGGGTTTTCCCAGGATAACTTCTTGTGTCTTGTGCATGGTTATTCTTCTTGTGATCTTGGTTTACTGCAACTATTGTATTGTTGCATTGTTATGGTTCAAGTTCATGCTAAATTGAAAAGAAACTACATGTGCTTAAGCAATCGTTAAAAATTCAACAGATACCCACTTGAACCCAATTCAAATTTCAATCATTACTCATGGTTGAACACCATTTAAAAAGAAAACCTGACTTACAAAGAAACCCAATAGGCTATTAATGCATGCTATAACACATAATTATGGAATTTGTGACCACACTTTTCATCGTGACATAATTTAAAGAGTTGGGTTACACATAATTATGGAATTTGTGACCACACTTTCCATCATGACATAATTTAAAGAATTGGGTTCCCTGAATGCAAAAACAACTTTGAACACTTTTCTTTTGAAGAAAAACGGTAAAATCATGAATGTGGGTGTCTCTTTTTTTTTTTGAGAAAATAAAATATATTTTCAGAAGTTTTTCAACTTCTGGTAAAGAAAAATATTTTTTTTATTTAGAATTTCACTTTATAGTTAAAATAAAACTTGTCATGAATTTTGTCAGCTTTGTATTGATTATTTTTTGAAATTTTTTTATTGACATTTGATATGTCAATTTAGCAATTGTTTGACAGTATGTTCCTTAAAAATGAAAGCAACGATAATGAGTTAGGTTTATTGAAAACAATTTACTCATTATTGAACGTTTTTTTATGAAAAACAAAATATGTTGCAACAATATACACTGACTCTATTAAAGTATGAATATATTTTTGAAGACAACATATGAATATTATAATTACAACAATTTTTTGAATTTGACCAATCTGAAAAAATTGTAGATTTTAAACACATTTAGATTGCCCTTAAGTTTTATTTAAAAGGAAATCTAAAAATACGCTTTTGAAGAGAACAATGAAAGGTTCCACAATATAATTTTTTCATAATTTTCGACTGGGTATCATTTCAAATATTGATTTTTCATTTTACTGAATCATTATGTGATCTAAAAATAATATGCAGACATGTTTTTAAAAAATTAACTAAAATTACTAAAAAACAATTAAATTGAATACAAATTGTATCAAATGAAAGTAGATTCAATCATGAAAATGTTGGTACTAGTTATGAAACCAAACTCACAATATTTGAAGGAGTTCACTCCTTCCTAAGTTGGATTAAGTTGAAGTGAACACATAGTATTGTGAAAAATGCCATAGTTACAGGTCTTTGGCCTAAATTGTTTGACCAAAAGTTAGTATCTTTTGGGCGAAAGTAAGTTTTAACGAAAAATATAACGTTCGGCCAAAAATGACTAACTTTTGGTTGAAAATCGGTAGTTCAGCTGAGAAGTGAAAAATAGAAGCAACTGTCGATTGGAAAAAAAATAGGGGGACACGACGTTTCGACACAAATCGCGACGTTTCGGCATGGAAACATATAAATTGTTTTGTCTAAAATATTATTATCACATTTGTGCACACACTCACTTTGCATTTTCTCTTTTTTGGCTTTCTTGGGCAACATTTTCTCTATTTTTTTAGTTTTTGGAGCAACATTTTCACTATTTGTCAGTTTTTGGAGCAACATTTTCACTATTTTTCACCTTTTAGGGAAACATTTTCTATATTGAAGATTTTCTTCAAAAATTTTGTTGTGAGTGGAGGTTTTCATAAGTAATTTCTTTCTATATCAGAGAGATTTTTTTTTAAGGTAAGTTTTCTTAAACAATTCCTTTCAAAGTCTATAATTTTTTAGAACAAATTTTTTCATAAGTATTTTTGAAGCATTTTTTTTCAAAATCATTTTTTTTTTAATATTTGTTTAACATCAACTTTTTCTCCAAAATGTGAACCTGACGAGAATAGAAGACTCTGGGAAGCAAGAGAAACCCTAATGAATTGGCTAATAACCCTAGAAGCCTTGTCGGCTCAAGAAGATAATTTATATTAGGCTATTAGCCTCCAAGAGAAGAAGTCGACCAGAAATAATAATAATATACTGAACAGACACTATCCAGAAGGAGAAGTCAGCCCCAACAAATCTGGCAGAACCAGTGTAAATATAGGGCGCCAGTTCTCATTTGTCACATCTCAGGACTGTAGTTTTCCCAATTGGTGCGCACTGCAGTTGCAGTTGGTGCGCAGGTTTGGAGGAGGGTTGCAGCTGCAGCTGAAGCAACAGCTAGTTTCAGTATTGGCTTGACTATCTCTTGGCTAGGGTTTGGACTATCTGATCAACTTTTTGTGATGCACTATCCTTGGGGATTGATGCGCTACTCCTTGTTTGGCTATCTATCCTAGGGTTTGCTTCCGGAGGAATTCTCAGGTCAAGGTTAAGGTGCTCGGAGGGAGGCTTCAGCCTGTGGTTGGGTGACGAGGGTATCGTCAATGGTAAAACGAGCACACCATCTTCTATATTCTAACAGGTTATGGGCCCACACCCCTTCAGTCAGCCTAAAACGCTGGAAGGAAACATAGCCGCTAGATATTGAGCTCGTTGAGGAACTGTCGCTAGGGTTACTAGCAGGAGCAGTTTCCAGAAACACTGCAGCTAGGGTTACTAGAAGAAGCAGTTGCAGAAACCCTAAACCTCTTATCGAGGCACTTTAAGTGACAAGATTGACCTAATCTATGGATAGATCAGTGCACCCTAGCCCAACGCATCTCCTGGTACTCTCAGAAGGCCAAGACGTGAAGTTTGGATTTTTGGTCAAATCTAGGGTTTGACCAAGTCAAGCAAGCCATGACGAACTCTATGAAGTCTGAGAACAAGTTAGATGGAGCTTCTAACTTCAGAGCATGGAATACAAGGATTGATCTCATCCTTTCTAAGAATAAAGTGTTGGACATTGTGAAAGGAAAGATCGTGAAGCCAGAGTTTACAGAAGGAGAAGAGATTGCAGCTATGGAGAAGTTCAAAGACATTGACATCAATGCCATGAGTATCATAGTGGATTCCATAAAACACCACTTGATACCCTACATCTCCCATCTTGACTCATCGAAGAAGATGTAACAAATCTCTTCTCAATTAGAAACATTGGACAAGTTATGAGTCTGAAGAATGAGCTCCGTGACATTAAGATGAATGATGACGACAACATAACATCCTACTTTGTAAGGATCTCCCAGTTAAGAGATCAACTACAAGCTATTGAAGAGATCACTTCAGAAAAGGAATTGGTGAGCATAGTACTCAATGGTCTTCCCAAGACATGGGATGCATTTTCCGCAAGCATGAACACAAGGAAGGAGTACCCGACATTTGAAGAACTTTGGACTTGCTATGCTCAAGAAGAATCAAGGATCAATGCAAAAGAGAAACCTCAAAAGAAGTACGATGATCAAGCCTTCACAGCAAGATTCAAGAACTTCAGAAACAAAAAGAAGTTCAGTTCAAGGAGGAAGCCAAATCAAGAGAAAGATATCTCAGAAATATAATGCTTCAACTGTCAGAAGTACGGTCACTACAGAAATCAGTGTCCCGAACTAAAGAAAAGAAAGAAGAAACACAAAGCATCGATTGTCGAAGAAAAGGAACCGACAAAGAAGACTAAGCAGGATGGAAGAGACTTCTTCTACTAAAAGGTAACAACACCCTTCTTATTTCTTGTACATATCTTTCTTGCATCGTCTTTATACGTAATGTGTTCCAAGAAGAACTATACCTATGAAAGAACAATAGGACAAGGATGAATGTCATTAGATAATACATATGAAAGGATGAAATACATATCATGTGGAAGCTACTGCAAGATAAGACGAATCAATCATGAAG